>JARDWD010000252.1:0-113448 GCA_029034505.1 Ornithoptera priamus | reverse complement strand
CGGCAACAGAGACACCACCACCAGTAATAGCTGCAGCGCCCTTCAAACCGGATCACAGCAATGTCCGCACAGTACTATGTGTCGGCTGCAATAGGCGCTGCGGTGGTACCTAGACGGTCTCCGGCAACAGAGACACTACCACCAGTAATAGCTACAGCGCCCTTCAAACCGGATCACAGCAATGTCCGCACAGTACTATGTGTCGGCTGCAATAGGCGCTGCGGTGGTACCTAGACGGTCTCCGGCAACAGAGACACTACCACCAGTAATAGCTGCAGCGCCCTTCAAACCGGATCACAGCAATGTCCGCACAGTACTGTGTGTCGGCTGCAATAGGCGCTGCGGCGGTACCTAGACGGTCTCCGGCAACAGAGACACTACCACCAGTAATAGCTACAGCGCCCTTCAAACCGGATCACAGCAATGTCCGCACAGTACTGTGTGTCGGCTGCAATAGGCGCTGCGGCGGTACCTAGACGGTCTCCGGCAACAGAGACACTACCACCAGTAATAGCTGCAGCGCCCTTCAAACCGGATCACAGCAATGTCCGCACAGTACTGTGTGTCGGCTGCAATAGGCGCTGCGGCGGTACCTAGACGGTCTCCGGCAACAGAGACACTACCACCAGTAATAGCTACAGCGCCCTTCAAACCGGATCACAGCAATGTCCGCACAGTACTGTGTGTCGGCTGCAATAGGCGCTGCGGCGGTACCTAGACGGTCTCCGGCAACAGAGACACTACCACCAGTAATAGCTGCAGCGCCCTTCAAACCGGATCACAGCAATGTCCGCACAGTACTGTGTGTCGGCTGCAATAGGCGCTGCGGCGGTACCTAGACGGTCTCCGGCAACAGAGACACTACCACCAGTAATAGCTACAGCGCCCTTCAAACCGGATCACAGCAATGTCCGCACAGTACTGTGTGTCGGCTGCAATAGGCGCTGCGGCGGTACCTAGACGGTCTCCGGCAACAGAGACACTACCACCAGTAATAGCTGCAGCGCCCTTCAAACCGGATCACAGCAATGTCCGCACAGTACTGTGTGTCGGCTGCAATAGGCGCTGCGGCGGTACCTAGACGGTCTCCGGCAACAGAGACACTACCACCAGTAATAGCTGCAGCGCCCTTCAAACCGGATCACAGCAATGTCCGCACAGTACTGTGTGTCGGCTGCAATAGGCGCTGCGGTGGTACCTAGACGGTCTCCGGCAACAGAGACACTACCACCAGTAATAGCTGCAGCGCCCTTCAAACCGGATCACAGCAATGTCCGCACAGTACTGTGTGTCGGCTGCAATAGGCGCTGCGGTGGTACTTAGACGGTCTCCGGCAACAGAGACACTACCACCAGTAACAACACAAACAAAAACATATATCATTATCTTCTTCACTCTTCTCTCACCCCCACCCCTGTTTGGTTTGGATGTCTTTAGAAGTCTATGTCCAGCAGTGGGAATCTATCAGCTGATAACATTAACAGTAAATACCACATCCAATGCCATCGCGGTATTTTGCTGGTGGTAAATCGCTGATGATGGAGACCGTTTAGATACCACCGCAGCATATGCAGCCGACAAACATTACTGTGGCCTAGTTTAAAACGCGCTGCAGCTAGGGGTTACGAGACTTGACATTTTATCTCAATACGAAGATAACAACATGGTGTAGTGTATAACATCCTAACTAGCGATACTGTGTTATAGACGAAGGTATCACTTATCATCAGGTGACACTCCCGCCTCGTATAAAATACAAAAGATCTGCATACGTATGACGCATTAAAAACAAGAACACTATAGACAATCTCGTTTGTCCTTCCGCCATTTTGTGGCACAGGTTAAAAATTATTAATCAATATATTTGTTAATTAAAACACAAACTCACCAGTGAGGGTTTAACGATGGGGGTGGGCAAGTTGGACACTTAAGGCCGAGTGGTCCGGTCCGTCCGGTTCGTCCGGTGCGTCCGGTGAGCGCCGCACGAGGTACACTACTGCAGGCCGCCGGCCGCTGCCTCGCCGGAATGCGTAATAATGCCGCGCGGAGGCATTTGTACCAGTTCTACTGGATTTTTAACTTGACCGTATTAACATATGATTGCTTGCGGAAATATAACAAAAAATAGAAACGAGACGAAAAACGTAATGGTGGTCTTTCGTCTGATTTTAGATAGATTTACATAAATATATATATCCAATGTATAATCTAATTCGCAGTTTTTTTTTTTATATCATTAAGAGACGAGCGGGACGTTCACCTGATGGCAAGTGACACGCCGGCACATAACTACGTGGCGCTGATTACGATGGTATACATTGCATCACATTGCGATCGTTGTCGTCTTATTACCCTAGTAATTATGCTAACTGCAGCGCTCTTTCGACCGCAACAAAGAGATTGCACAGTGCTGTTTTTGTTATACATACGTTTTTTCCTCTACGTGGAGGAAATACCTTCGCAAACCTGTCCTCACGAGGATAAAGACACTTTATGTCGAACTTGCAGCGACTAAATCCCCCACGATGTTCCACTTTCGTCGCTTTACAACGGAGTCACGGTAAGGCTGTCGCACACCTCCGCGACGCCGCCAGCGCAGGCTGCACCAAGCAGCCCCACTTCGAGGGGAAGAACATCTCCTTACCACTTCTGTAAGGGTGCGCCCTCCTCTCGGTCTCTTATAGTCACCTGGGTAACGAATCCCCCGAACCCGCCACGCAGAAGCTATGGCAGCCAGGAGAGAAAACTCTCTCAACTTCCTGCGGCGGATCTAGTCTTGGCTCCCGCCACCAGCCGTTATACGGCTGCGATGGATAGGGAAAGAAGCGGAACGCAATACCGACACCCCTCCCCGCGACTTTACTTCGGCTGCAAAGCGGAGTACAAACTTGCCCCGCAGTTCACCGCCACACGTCCGAGGTGAGCTGATAGAGCTCACGTGGAGTGGCCTCCTCGGACTGGACCTAACCTTCGAACCGACCGGAGCCCCACCGCCACGACAAGACGGGAACTTGGTCGAGGGACGGTGGTACCTACTCAGACCGTCTCCAGCAACAGAGTAAATAGTAGTTATATATTTAAATGAAGTTATTTATAGATTCATTTATGTATTTGAAGGCACGGGTAAGGCCGTAACCTTTTTGGTGGT
This sequence comes from Ornithoptera priamus, assembly GCA_029034505.1. Lineage (NCBI taxonomy): Eukaryota > Metazoa > Arthropoda > Insecta > Lepidoptera > Papilionidae > Ornithoptera > Ornithoptera priamus. Next base: position 110,300 of record JARDWD010000252.1, on the reverse strand, counting down.
ACGTTCATTGTCACAAAGCGTGGGTAAACGGGTGAGGAGCATATAAGACAACTGCACAATTTATAATTACACTGCATTAATTAGCCACAATCAGACACGTGTTAATTATCGTTCCAATGGCCACTTCACCGGACACGTAATGATCTTCACCTACCACCGTCTGTGACGCACGTGTCGCCACTACACGGAGCTGCGCACGAGTGCAGAGATGCAACTACCGATTGTATTGCAGTCTCTCAAAAATAATGATGTACCGTTATATGCATTTAATGTTGCGTATGTATTTAGAAGTGATTTTTTTTTATCTATTTTACACTATTAACTACCCACATAAGTTTACTCTTCCACTGAGTGTAGCTAGTAGAAAACTTAATGCACCAGCTTCACCTATGTCCGAGTGATTGTTTGTTTTTAATGTACATAAACGTTAATTAAAAATAATTCATATTCCAAAAAATGACCAATGCTGCATCAACGATGGTTGTAAGGTTTTGTGGGTAGTTCAAATTTTTTAACGACGGCTATTTTATTTAGATAAACTGTGAAGGATGAAATGTGTGAATAATCAATAGTGATCCTCTGTTGTCGGAGATCATATAGGTCACCACCAGAGATTACTGTATTCTAATTTGAAAGGCATTCTTTTTTTGTTATCGGTTGGGAAATCTTTTAATAAAGATACCTTACTTTTGGATGGAAGACAAGGTTATGTGGTTTTTACCCATTTAAACCCCATTGGTGGTCATCTTCACTGCATTGAGGGTGCCTTTGGCATCTCTTATGGAACGCACCGGTGCCTCATAGCACTACGCCTAAACCACGGCCCAAGGAGCGTACCACCTCGTACTTGCCATTCATACCGGGCTCGCTTAATGAACAATGAGCCCTCCCCCCACCCCAATTTCAAAGGCCACGAACCCGAAAAGCCGTTTTAGTCGCCTTTAGGACAGGCAGGGCTTACTTTAGTCCTATTCTTACTAGCCCGAGACTGCAGGGTAATGAAGGGCATTCTAGCCTGTTAAATACTAGGATTTACACTTATTTTGAGATGATAAGCATATATGATGCAGTGTATATTATCCTAACTAGCCATCATCAGTTATATATCCTGATTGTTTGGTTGAATAAAAAATATATATTGTAAAATACAGATATCTAGAGGCAATTGATCAGCAGTGCATGATGAAAGATTGAAACGATGACAGCGATGAATATCCGCGAGGGTATTTAGTAAATGCAATAAAACAAAATGGCCAATTAAGTACTCTTTTTATTTGCAACATCCAAAACGCGTTTATTATACAAAATTGTTTCCGGATTCTCGACCGACGCTATACATGCGACGCGCTGAGATCAAACTCCCACCAGTCGTCGCGCCTCGGTCTGCGCGGGCGCACGTCTCCCGCGCACGTCGTTCGTCAAACAGGCGAAATTAAATCGGACTCGGCTAACGTGTAAAGTTCCTCATCGGCGTATTTGCTAACTAATATTTAATACAACACTCACTCGTTATTACGTGTCATACAGTATATTATTTAATTTTGTCAACATCGATTTATCAGAGTACCCACAAAATTATTAGTTATATATTCGTTCATATATTATGTATATTGTGAAACGAACTTTATACCAAAAATATTACTTTTCAAGATTCATGATTCTTTTTAAATGTACCCTCTAAATTATTACAAAATCATAGGGATGAACACAAACGGACCAACCCTTGTGAGTTTGTTGTGAGTTCCTCTCGGAGGGCGCATTAGATACCGACTTCAAGAAAATTTGTGTTGAGCTTTGGTTAAAAAGATCTATCCGTACGAAAAAACCATATTTGTATTTACCGAGAGTAGTTTCGTAGTGGAATCGATTGCATATTAATATTTTCTCTTACTACCGTCAAGAAATTTACATGTCAGCGAAGTCCGATTTTATACACATACATATATAGTTTACAACAATGTCAATAGACGAAAAAAAAAATTGTTATATTTTATCTTCACAATTGAGACGGTGAAAGCGTTTTATTTATTTACAGATCAGCGTCAGCGAGCGCGCTGGTTACACATAAATATTGCTTCGTTCGTGGTGTTCGTGTAGACTGTCGTGTATAATACACACACACACACACACACACACGCACACGCACTGGCACGATACACATTCGCATAAACCGACACTCACGCTCACATCAGCTATAAACATCTACACATATAAAGAGACAACAGGGAATATGCATGCAACACCAAAATATTTAAAAATAGATGTTCGGGTCGTCATAGGCAATGGCCGATGCGGAGCCTTAAACCGTCCGCCATTTTGTCGCCGGTTACAGTAACGGCAAAGCATAGACAATGACATCGTAAGCTTCGCACCTTGTACTAACACATATAATACTTATATGGTAATACTTTCACGTTTCTCTCGCGGACCAAAGATGAAGCGAATAATTAACAAATACCCTTGGAACTGTTATGCAATCATGCACACTCCCCGTCCGCGGAAATGAATCTAACAACAAGCCCTTTTAAACTTACCCCTAGTTTCGTAACTGTAACACTTCGATCAGATATTAACGCGTTAACTTGTTCGCAAATGTAAATTTATACGAAAATAAACGTGAGGTGGGTAGTTAACAAAAAAAATATATATATATATAAAATAACGGTTACGTCGCAAGTCGTGATAAATTTATCGAATGGATTTCAACATTTAATTTGATTTTTTTTAAAAAAAAAAATATTTTCACAGATGTACTTTGTCAGTGAATCATCAACTGGTTTTTGAACCACCCGAACATATCCTGTGGAGTTTACTTGACAAATAAATTATTTATTTATTTATTAATAGTGAGATTATAAACATTTATATTTGTATTATTCCTGCCGACTTATGTACTGTTTAATGCGAAGCACGATTTCTTTTTTTTTTTTCGAAAAATCCTATTCAAAAATTGCACAGATTCAAAATCATATTGACCATTTAAACAAAAATTCTCACATAGTTAAAGGTCCGTATTAGAATATATACGCTACAATAAGAGAAGAATCGTTTATTACCATTTGATATAGTTGTATGGTGGATTAGATAATTAATAGAAAATCTCACAATATTTTTTTTTTTTAAATAAATATGCTGTATTTTCTTCACCTTTAACAAATGTCGTACTGTACAGTTTATAAATACAGAAATATAACTCGGAATTGCCCGGAAGTACACTTCAAATACTTCCCAACCGTCAAAGGTGCGACGGCGCCAAAACTCGTACAGATTAATAATTTTTTTTTTGTGAGTAGTTATAAATCAACCAAAGAGGTTTTAACATCAGTATATATCTATAATATTCTTAACCTCTTTCGTATGGAAGAGAGAATGAGATTAAGAATGCAATAAATAGTAGTGTACAATGAGATAAAGAATACACACAATGGTGTAGGGTATGAAGAAATTTCTTATTTAATACTTAAGAATATTAAGATATTTGTCGACTATGGCAAGATTTAAATGGGGGTTAGGAGCGGGTACCCGCAGTAAATAAATTAATGAAGATTATTCTACAGAAGTGTGGAAAGTTAAACAAATGATGGAAGAGGAGTATGAATATATTTCGGAGACGCGAAATGGTCTTCAGTCTTGAAACCAACAATGCAATGTAACGTAAAAAACGACCACAAATAGTTTAATATCGATATACTTATATAAAATTATAAGCTACCCCGATTTATAAATAAAATATTATTTGTTAAAAACAGAGAAAAAAAAAAAAACGCAGTCAATACTTAGTAAGTCTCGATCGACCACTTTTGTCTCAGCCCCTCTGACATTTGTAAAAAAAAAAAAATATATTGATTTGTCGTTTTCGCATATTCCCGCCAATTAGCGACAACTGTCATTTTTTTTTTACATAAAACGCAGAAGTCGAATAATTTCGTCACATGTGGCTATAGAATTTCAAATAAGCTTTATACAGGAAATAGTATTTTTAATGGGGGAGTGGGGGGGTGAACTTTGATACATAATTTTGGATATAGGGATTATATTACACAGAAAAGTCACTCGCTGTATACACAACAGATAATACAGCGGTGTATATATCATAGTCGGCAACAAACGCCCAAAGCCTTAACTTTAGAGAAAAATCCTTAAGATTTAACTATAAAAAAAAAAAAAAAATTCAGCAACAGCTTACCGCTGTAACGTAAATATTTACATTATAACAACAGTTGCCATATTTGAAGAGTAGCTCCGCCGTCGAGAGCGTACACGATAATACTACAACGTTAATTTACACCGAAACTTGAGGCGGTAATCTCGTTTTTTTTTTTTTTTTCCTTCTAAACACGATGTCCGAATGTTTGTACAAAAAGCTTCATCGCGATAAATACCCGTTTGATGCCTCAGCGACGCTTCGGCACGAGCGACTGAAGTCACGAGACGTGGCTAGTCAAGTCGCGTTTTTAGGCGACTAGGTCGCTCATTAGTCGTAACCCGTTGCGCGCGCCCCCCCGCGGCCTACCTGTCCGACTGGCCGGCGCGTTTGTCGCAATCGTACATGCACTTGCAGTCCTCGTTGATCGAGTCGAGCGACATCAGGCTCTCCTGCGAGGTTCTCAGGCAAGACCTGCACCTGGAGTCCACGGAGGTGCCGCTCTGCGAGTTCGCGTCCTCGGACACCGACTCGAGCGACTTCAAGCTTTCGACGGAGGTCAGTTTGTAGGATCTGAACTCGGCGATTTCCTCCTCGGACATGTTCAAAGCGAGCAAGGAGTCCCTTGCCATCCTCCCGAGGCAAGAGGTCTTTTTCTTTTTCTTAACGACTCCCGTGTCCAGTTTCGCGAGTGGGCACGGTTTGTTGAGGCTCTCTGGCAAGGACTTCGGACTAGAGCCGCTCCTGGTGCGGAACTTTACCCGCCGTTCGGGTATATCCCGCGGCGTCGTCGTCTCCGGCACCTTGAAAGCTATCATTTTAGTCTTCGGGCCTTCTTTATCCATCTCCGCCAATCTCCGTGATAGATCTTCTAATGAATTTGATTTCTTGAGCTTCGCTCTCTCAGGTATCACGGGTGAACTCTTGAGACCCTTTATATCTTTAACCATGAACACTTCGGGCACTTCGACCGCCTCATCTATCACCAGTTCGGGAGACAGATCCACCAGTGGATCTTTGTTTTCGGCGTCGCTCAGTTCCTGCGCCAACAATCCTTGCTGTGATTTCGCGTCTTTCACAGAAGGTTGCGTGTCGGGCTCGAAGTCTTGGTTCTCGTACATGAGATACGACAATGCGTCTCTACCCACGTCCACGCTCTCCAATTCGGGGGCTGAAACAATGTTTCTGGTTTGGAAGTTTTGCGGCGCGAGCTCTCTGTTCACTGCGGCGTCAGTTTCGTCTATGACTCTATCGTCATCGATGTACGCCAATTGCACGCAATTGTATGCGGCGTCGTCGCAAATCTCTTCCACCGTGGCAATGGGAGCCAGTTCAGTCTTGACTTCTTGTACTTTGAGTTCCGCCTTCTCAAGAAGTGGTGTAACCTCCCACATAGTGTTAACAGGTTTCCTGTGCTTATCGTACAATTCGAGCGCCATGGCTTTCGTGTTGGTCGCGCTCGACGTCAAAGTGTTTTCGGGACTGATATTCTCCTTGATGCCCCGTATTATCTTGCTGGGCAGTTTGTCCACTGATGGACCCGAATCTGGACTGGGTTGTTTCTCCATAGAGTTTTCAGAGTCGGAGTTTTTCAACACGGCCGCAAAGGAGCGCGGCCGAACAACGTCCGTCTGTTTCGCGTCGTCTAATTTAATATTTAACGCGTCCGACTCCTTGTCCACCACAGCTGGCAGTGGGTCGCGCTGGGTTGCCGCGCTCCGGTTGCTCTCGCCGGCGGTGTTCGACGGTCCGTATACGTTTCTGTTGAGGTCGTTGGGCTGAATGAGATCTGGATTATCACTCGCTCCCGGCTTACTGCCGTTCGAGCCTGCGCTATTTACACTCTTTACGCTTACACCTAAACATCTTTGTACTAAATTGTCATCGGTGGTTATTTCGGTAACTCTATCATCTATTTGGGCCGCACCGGCTGCGGCCTGAGCGGGGAAAGTCTGGAACTCGCTCAGCGTGTTCTCAGTATCGGTCGACGGCGTCTTGCTGTCTAGTTTTTTAGAGAATGATTCGTCCACGAACGAAACTTGAACCCTCTCCGAGAGGGTCGAGTCGGTAGCTTCGGACAGACTGTCCTCGTCTTTTTCGGCCTTCTCAATAGCGCTACCCCATGACCAGAAAGAGCTAGTCAGGGACGAATCTTTCCTCGGCGGTGTATTAGATGCCGATTTCTTCTCGTCGTCGCTATGCGACGAGCTGCTCCTCGAGAACAAACTGCTCGGATGCTGGAAGAGGCTTAGGAGCTTTTCTAGATGGGACGGCAGTTTCATTTCGACCTTCTCGGGCTCCGGTCGGGGTATATGAAAGCTGGAGGATGGCGCCACCCATGAAATCTTTCTCATGCGATCTAAGCCTTTAGTTTTTAGCGCTGGAACATCCAACAAACTGGATGTTCTCTTGGGCGTGGTCAGTGTTTCTTGTACTTGGAAAATGTCGGGTTTTCGGACGCTTTCTTTCAAGCTGGAATTATGCGTTAATGTTCCTTCATTAGATGACGCATCGTCTTTGTTTTCCGATGGATTCTGCAAGGAGTACTCTATCCCTGAATCAGCGGAAGTGACCATCACTCTCTCGTGTCTTGCCGACTCCAAGGAACTCATGCTGGCTTCCAAACTAGACAGGGAACCGTGAATTTTCTTGCCGCCGAAAATGATCGGAGAGACGCTCTCGTTCGAACTGACCGACATGTTTAAGAACCCGCTGTTGACCGGTGTAATTTCACTGGTAGATTCAATACTGCTTTCCGTTGACAATTTTCCTGCTTCTCTTCTTCTATCCAGTTCAACATCGGACTCCACTGATTCGTGTATGATAACGGGTCGCGTCATCTGCTGATTCTGGTTATCCATCGCATTCAAACTCTCCATGGAACTTCCGGATATCTCTAAAGACGAACTGCTGTCGCAGAATGCGCTGCCAGCCAGCTTTTTGTTCATCAATCTAGAAACTTCTAGATCCGGACTATCCAGGCTCGACTCGCTTTTGTTTTTCTTCAAAACAACGTCGCGAACTTTTACAGGGATATCTTTGAATGAATCTAAATTACTGTCGACTCCGTAGTCCTCAGTTTGTGTGCAGTCACTCTTGACCCTGACACTTCGCGTCCTAGTCAGGTCCTGGATTACGTTGTCTAGATCCTGTGCGATATCTTCAATGTGCTTGATCGCTTCGTCAGCTCTTTCCCCGCTTGTAGAGACATCGTCTACTTTAATTTCAATAGATCTATTCACATTTTGGTCTTTATGTACTTTGGCTAGATTTTCTATATTTACACTAGTCTTTACTCTATCGCGTTTGACCGTGAACTCTGCTTCTACGTCCACCGTCTCTATCTCTCCTACACTAGATATAACTAACTTCGTGTCTGTTTTCACGATTTCACCATTCCGAGACTCTTCCTCGGATTTATCTTCAGAAAAAGTTTCACTATTATCACTAATGTTTGTTTTATCACTAATGTTAGTGCTTCTATCACTGACCGTTGCAGACACGTCACTACTTTTAGTAATGTTTTCACCTACAACAATGGATTGTACTCTTTCTCTATTATCACTAGTAATTAATTTATCAGTCAAAGTGTCTTTTAACGCATTTAAATCACGTATCACTTTATCATCAACTTTAATTTCGCTTACTTCATCTATAACAGTTTTAACATTATCCTTAGATGTAGGATTTTCATCAGTGAAAATTCTGACGTCACCGATTCTTTTATCGACAGAGGGTTCCTCTTTAAAGGTTACCGATATCTCCGTAGTTTCTTTAAGATCGGATGAATCATCCACTTTAGGCGGTTTGAGAGTAGGCACAACATTATAAATAGAGTGAATGTTCATTAGATCTTCCGAAACTTTTGGTGTTTCACCTTGTTCTTTCTCCGTTTTTATCTTGCATGTTCTTTCATCTATTACATCATTTTCTCCTCTGGATAATACATCTTGAATATCCATAATTACCCCAGGTCTAGTTACTTTTATAACTTTATCCAAAGTTTCTACAATTGCAGATTTCTTATCATGCATTATTAAGCTTGGTTCTAGACTAAGTTCACTAGGTGTTTGGTCCACGATCTCTGTATCTTTAACAATTAGAGCATTACTTGTCAGTTTATTGACTATATTATCTATATTTTTAATTTGATTTTCACCCGAAATTGGTTTTATCCAGACTGGTTCAGTACATTTAACTAATACATCCCGACTTTCCTTCACAATCGGTTCAATTGAGATTTTAGTAGGAGTAAGGTTAGCTTTTACTTGTACCTCACAATCAGTTTTGCATATGGCTGGTTCAGAGCTTATTTTCTTTAGAGCTTGAGTCTGAGGGTTCAGAGTTGGTTCCGGACTGGGTGTCGCAGTCGGAGGTTCCGGACTGGGTGAAGCTGTGGAGAGTGGTGACGGGGTAAGCCCCAGGTTGTACGTCGAATCGTAGTTCCTTGTGACGGAAAATCTAGACGAGTTCCTCCTTGGCTGTGTCACTGGGTGTACTTGTATTTGTGGGGGTTCTGCCACCTGAGAACAAAGTTATATACACATAGTATAACACGGCATGAGCAACTCAGAGATCATGTTCCCTTTGCTGAGATTCAACACAGACAATGAGAGAAAGAGAGCCCTATCGCCCTCACATTGAGGGTAGGCCTATGCCTCAGCATTGAGGACGTAAATTGACTGTTATGGATAGATGGGTGGATGGAATGAGAGAGCAAGGACAAAGGATTTTACACAACCAATAGCACACTAGCCAAATGCAGGATGTAAACTTATCGCTTTTGGAACCTATTTCTTTCTTCAGCATGTTTTTCTTCACCAAAAGCTCAAGTTGAGATCATAAGTGATGCAATATTAAAACTTGAGAGCATGATCGGTTCATAGTTGGATAGTTACTTTTTATTTCTAATGGGCTACCCCTCAAGTCCAATTTCTCAATGTTAAGTGACAACGAGAAATTGGGGCATGGCTGATGAAGCGTGTTTGCTTAAAACACTCTGGACCTTAATGCTAACAACCACACTGTTATAGTTGATTTACAAGAGTGGTGGATGAATGAATTCCAGACAAATCAGTGTTTCTAAATAAGCTGTTAGCTACTGTGCCAAAGAAGCTTCCCTTATCGCTTTGCTTCAAACTTGCATCACCATCAAAATCATGTTACAAGTTCATAAGTTACCTGGATTACTTTGAACCTCGAAGGCGCGGGGCAGTACGTGGGCCTGGTGGGCGTCGACGGACTCGAGCTGTCTGATGAGTCGCGATCTGGTGTCACCCTTCCAACCTATAAATAGTAAAATAATGTTTATTAGCAAAGGTGGAAAGCGCTTCCTTCCATTGCTAAACAGTAGTGTAGTAGAATTAGTAGGATAATGGGACTACATCTTGACCCAAGAAGACGAAAACAATATGATGTGCAAAATTAGCCATCAAGGCAACCGCGACGTTTTTCTGTTGGTAGAACATAAATCTGCTTAACCTAAAATGATGCTAGTAAGAATATTTACACTGCTTCTCAATGCACTCTTCACATTAAGAAATGACTTGTTAAACATCATTGTACCAATCTAAACCTCTTCTCTTTAAAACGGAACATAGTCATGTTTCCATGCTGCCAATAAGCAGACGACGCACCTATGTGCTGGTAACACTACTGGTGGTCCCACAACCTACCCGCCATTGGGCCAGCGTGCTAGGAAATGGTCCAATTCCCCTCATATGAATCTCTATTGTATTGATGTAGGTATCTTTGCGGAAGGCCTATGTCCAGCAGTGGACGTCTATCGGCTGATGATGATACTGATGACCATCATGGGTTCCGAAAAATCCCAGCTTATTTTTTTCCAGACAATTGTTCAGTTACCGTTGTAGTGTCAATAAAATATTTTCTTTCTTTACCTGAACAACTTTGAATCTCGACGACGCTGGACAGTATGTGGGCCTGGTGGGAGTAGACGGACTCGAGCTGTCCGAAGAGTCGCGGTCCGGTGTCACTCTCGTAACCTGAATATAGAATTTTTTTTTAATTTTAAAGATGCTGCACAAAGTAATAATATTTCCATCATCACTCTACTCTCAGTTCACAGTAAAAAAGGACAAGTTTGAAATAGTTCAATTTAAAAGAGAACAACTGTGTCCCTGTCAGTTACCAGGATGTTGCACTCCCAAGCTGAATGGTAAATATGCTGGGGGTTACCTTCACCATAGTTCCATACTAACCTAAATAATCTAAATATAAAAAATGAGATTAAAAAAGAAACAAATTATCTATGGAGTTCTCTAAAACAGTATGAAAGCAATGTTAGCCACACTACTGCTGAAGTCTCATAGCTCACAGTAAAGTGTTTACTTACGGAGAATCTCGAGTGCTGGGCGAGTGGTACAGGACTGCCTGCAGGGGACGGTGCAGGGGAGGGCGCCGGCGAGCGCAGCCTCACGGTCGAGCGTCGCTCCTCTTCCACACCTCCACTCTACAAGGGAATAACATAAAGTTCTATCAATGGCACTCGGACATAACATTCCCAAAGGTTCGAGCACGATATGGTGCAGTGTATATTATCCTAACTAATGCCAGTTATTTTACTCGTTACTCCTTTCCATTTGGATTATAGTCATTTTTGAACACTAAAATTTGGCGGCAAAACTACTTTTTTTATGCTATCGCGCCTTTTTTCCCAGTAGGAGTAGACAGAGGCGAATAAACACCCACTTTTCGCCGGATGTGGTCAGATTAGGTCCCATGTAACAGGAAGTAAGCCTGTTGCCACTTTACTGGGTCCACCACACACACAAAGATAATTTGATGGATGAAAAAGAGGAATGCGTCATTCATCACCCGAAGAGCGTAGCAGGCTGTGTGGCAGGTGAGGCTGATCTTCCGGTGCAGCCGGTCAGCGCGCGGCGCGTTGCGTCGGCAGGCGGCGCGTATCTCGCGGGCGGCGGCTTCCTCGCGCGGTGACGCGCACCCTTCCTGCAGGCGGTCAAGTGTTTGGTAAATTAGGAGCATTCCTAGCAGAGCAGCCTATAGCATACATACAATACGATTATTACACAATATGTTTATACGAAAGATACAAACGGGAAGCTCGTCGAGGTCTATCTGGGTAATGGTGGTGTTGTCCTTCATGGTTTCTAATATGGCCTGCAGCCCCGCGGCGCCAAGTTTGTTCTCTCTCAAGTCCAGCCTCTGGAAGAGAATGATGGCTTTATAATATTCTCCAGTTCGGGATGGTTGTCTGCTACCTCATCCTTCACTATCACGGTATTCTCCTCCTTTGACCATCTCCTAGAATTTCCCAGTAAGAGACATAAAAATTCTTTCAAGACAAATGTCAGTTTATTGCATAATGATACACAGTGCTGCTGCTGGAAAACATTATACCTGAAGTCTGGTGTTGGTTAGCAGCGCAGCTATGGGCCTCGCGGCATCTGGTCCGAGACGCGCCGCCTGCAGGCCCAGCGAGATGAGTGTGCCGGGGCCACATTCATTCAGCGCGCGCACTGCGTCAGCGCCGAGTGCGTTGCGCCCCACATTCAGCACGCACAGCGAGCGCGACGTTCGCTGCGCGTGCGCAAACGAACACAAAACATTAATACGACATAAAATTAAAAAAAATTATTGATGAGTTTCCATTTCACTCGTGTCGTGTAAACAACTAAGACATCCCATCAAGATACATATGGTGTTGTGTATAAATTATAACCTCAACAAATCGTGAAATAGCCTACTCACCAACACTTTCGCGAGGTGCACCGCACAGTTCCTCGTGAGCTGGTTGTTCCACAGCACCAGGAACGCCAGCCCCCTTGTTTCGTAACCGCTTACTGACAAAAAAAAATATATAGGTAATAACTTTAAATAGGGAAGTAAGTAAATTAAACCAAATGAAAATTCTTACTTATTACTTAGTAGAAGTAACAGGATCAGTTAGTGAGTGAGAGTTTGACCTCAATTGACCTTGAGCATCCAGTGAAGGAAAATGTTTCAACATGTTCCCATCACCGTGGGATATTCCACTTCTCAGCAACTCAGTTGGTCAGTGTAGTCTTCACCAATGAGAATATTAATTGGTCTGTCTCATCAGCAGCATTTTCAGCATCAGCATGCGTTAGCGAGAAATCGATAGGCTTGTAAATCTATATCCGGCTGTCGGCGTCTGTCAGTTGACGTTGGTGTGGTACTGACCTGGGCAGTGGTGCGGCGACAGCGGCGACGTGGCGGCGGAAGGCGGCGTGTGCGACGATTGCTGTACCAGCGCCTCAGCTATCTGAGCGACGCCCGCGTCCTACGCCATGACCAATACAAATTGTACCCTTATTGAACCCAGTGTTTAATATCCTACCCAAATAAAAGGTTGTAAACTTAATTTGGGTTGAGCAGTGCCATCACCTGATAAGTAATACATCATCAGCCGTAAGTCCACTGTTGGACATAGGCCTTCCCCAAATATTTCCACGTCGATCGGATAGAGATACTAATGGAGGGATTTGCGTCATTCCCCACCACGCTGGTTCACTACGGGTTGGTGTCAACCAGAGGTTAGTTTATTGATCAGCAGTATGCACCACGAGCAGACGGTTGACCCCAGTAAGTTCACAATTTTTTTTTATTTGGTTGTAAGTCATACACCTGCCCATAACATGATGCCAGTTGTGCTTGTAGCCTTGGAACATAAGATGCTAAGTAGCTGAAACACAGTAATGTATACCTATATACAAAGTCTTCAGCATCAGTTCATCATCAGCCGATAGATGTCCCCATACGTAGGCCTACCCAAAAGGTCTCCATGTCGATTGGTCCCCAACAACTACTCACGAGACTAAAGTCAACCTCACCTGCTCGTGGTGTACCCTGCTAATCAACAGACGAGGCTCTGGTGTCCATCAATCCGCATTGGGCTAGTGTGGTGGGAAATGACCCAAATCCCCTCAAATTAACCCTTACAAACTACAACCCCTAGTGGCCGACGGTACTGGAAGCCATGCTAACTGTGACGGACCATCAGTTAGTTAAAGGTTCTGTCTTAGGGTTTATAAATAAATGTTCAACTTCTTTCACGTTTATGGGCGAAGAATCGGAAGTAAGGAGGCAGAGAAACTGTACTGTGCAACCATCACTTGTTCAGGTTCAGGATGTGCTGTATATCCTAACCAGCGCTACATGCTTATAGTCTATAATTTATGGTGATGTGATCGTCTCGTTGCTCAGTGTGCCCAGTTAAAGATAATGTGAACTCTTGATGCTTACCTGTATGAGGTTGTTGGAGAGGTCCAGCAGCTGCAGGTGCGTGTTGAACCTGAGCAGCGTGGCGAGCTGCGAGGCGTCGCTCACGTTCAGCTGGTTGTCGCCCAGCCGTAGCTCACGCACCGAGCTGTTCGACTTCAGAGCAACCACTGCAGGAAATTAAGGAAAAAATTTTACACCGCTACCACCAGCACAACTATTGGAGACTATCTAGGTGAGCACCACCGCAGCGCCTAATTCCGTCACTAAACAGTAGTGTAAAAGCATTACTGTCATCCGGTTTGAACGGCGCCGTGGTCAGTGAAGTTACTGAGGTAATGAGACTAGACATGTACTGTCTCGAGACTCGATGTGATGTTGTGTACATCACCTTAACTAGCACCACATTGTATCACTCACCATCAGATGAACGTTCTGATAGTCACATCGTTTGGTTGTATGATTTTTTTTTTTTAATTTTTAGAATTCTTTGGAAGTAGAAGTGAAGGTATCTAGTCCCAGTAGTGGGAACATTGAAATAGTTATTTATTTATATATATAATAAGGTCTTATTATTGTAAAGAAAAGATGAAAGAGGCCAAGATGACTCTAATCATGGAAGAAATATGATGATAGCTCATATGAATATGATGATAGATCAGATAAGAGATACATGGAAACCTGTGAAGATAGTGGCGCAGCTGGTGAGCTTCCTGTCGGTAACTCACCAAGGCACAGCAGCGGCTCCCCGGAGAGCTGGGCGCGCTGGAGACAGAGCGACCTCAGCGGGCAGGTGACCGGCGGCAAGGAGCGCGCGAGCACTGTCGCGTGGGACGCCTCCAGCGGACTCTCCGACACCTCCAGCTCCGTCAACTCGGCGCTCTGAAGAAACAACATGGTTCACATTAAAACTCACACTAATACCGGTGGTAGGTCTCCATCATCAGAGACAGTCTAGGCAAGTACCACCGCAACAGTAGTGCAGTCATTATCCTGTTTGGATTTGAAGGGCGCTGTAGCTGTGTTTAATATCATATGAGAACGAGCAAAATGTGGTGCAGTGTATATCATCCTAATTGGCGCTGTGTTTATGGGTTTATCGCATACTATCAGATAAACGTCGCGCAACTCTCGTTGCTTCTTCGGATAAAAAAAAATCAACTTTAAACAAGATGCGAATTCACTCATACACTCCTTTCGGCGTGACAAAAAGTCGACTAACAAGACTGATTCAGGATGAGGGTAGAAAATTTTCTATGTGACCTTCACCAACACGCTGCATGCCGTTCAACTTCCTTTCCGCGGTATATGGTCTACGCGATTCACCACAGAGGTCTCTGGCTCGGTTCCAGGGCTAAACCCTATGAATAATCTTTTCGACCCCACCTGGCAGTCACACCACTCCCATATAATGAATCCGATGATACAAAGCTGTCAAACGTATGAGAGCTCAGGGTCATCACCCGGCAGCGTTGTCAATTAACACAAGGTCAAATTGAGGTCAATTATGAGCCAAGTTTTTGATATAAGTCTCAGTACTCTGGGCTGTTACCATAATATTCAGCTTCTCTATCAGATTGTAAGATATCCCACAGCTCCTCAAGCGTGTCTGCGAGGGACTCCTGGAATCGGTAGTCCTCCACACATATCACCTCAACCGACAGACGTCCACTGCTGGGCATGAACTGGACGGGACGAACGCATATCGCGTTATTCACCAAATCCTCGGTCCACCTTCATGATCTTCCATCGGATTAAAGGAGTCCTGCACAATTTACGTGACCCACCCCTACCTGCTCGCGGTGCACCACAGTCGTGGGTTACAACAGGACAAAAATAATATCTGTTATTACTGTTACTTGTACGCAACAATAACAGATAACTAATTTCTGTTATTAAATAACGAGTGTTATTTTTTACTTTCACTTTAATTAAGGAGTGAGGTTTCGAGGATAAATATGTTGTAAGAATTACTATTTCTGTTATTCCTGTTATAATACTAGGTGCGTCACGTTCTAGCAACAGTATATACAATGGGTGTGAGCGAGATAGATTAATCAACCAAATAACAGTTAATACGAACTAATTGAGAAGTCGATTTTGAAAGAGGATTTCTTCTTATGAAACGATTTACTACATTTTTGGGTTTATTTAAAAAAAATACTAGGTGTGTCTCGTTCTGGCAACAGTATATACAATGGGTGTGAGCGAGATAGATTAATCAACCAAATAACAGTTAATACGAACTAATTGAGAAGTCGGTTTTGAAAGAGGATTTCTTCTTATGAAACGATTTACTGCAATTTATTAAAAAAAATACTAGGTGTGTCTCGTTTTATCTTACGACAATATTATACAAAAGACAATAATTATTTAATATTTTTTTTGTAAGTTCTGTTATTCCAAGTTATGTTAGCGACCGTCTGTTATCGAGTATTGAAACTGTTAATTGTTGATAATAATCGAATAACTTGAGTATAGGAATTATAAATGATATTTTTTAACAGGTGCAATAATATCGCAAGAACAACTGTTATCTGTTATCTTAGAATACTTGTGATTTATATATGTTATGATAAACACGCCTCACTCGGATTACCATCACATATCATATTTCCATCGGAAAAAAGTAGTGTGTAATCAGTTACCGAGTTCCGGTTTGAAGGGGGTTGCAGCTAGTGAAATTATTGGCGTAATGAGGTTTAATATCTTTTCTCAATTAATCTGTTTAGCACCACATTGTTATGAGCAGGGGTTACACTTACCATCAGGTGAACCTCTCGCTCGTCTCCTGTCATTTGGTGGTGAGCCGTTAAGTGTATGTGAGGGTACAGACCTTCTTAATCATCCGCGAGGTCGCCTGCCAGCCCCTGATGCCGTACTTCCGCGGTCCCACTATGCACACTATAGCGGCGCTCTCGTAATATTCAATCATGTCGAACATCGCCTCCTGTTGGGGTAATGGGAATTATCTTCCAGTTGATCAAAACCCTCATAGACCAGTTCGTACTTCTGTAGCAGTCGCTGGTCCGAACACTGCTAAGGGACTTATATGCAGCCGGAAACCCAGATGCCGAATGTCTCTTTATCCCGATAATGATGATGATGGATCCCTCAGCATAAGACCGAGTTAAACTCAGCCCCAGAAAAATAATGCAGCTACATACATTACTATATGATTATTGCACGGGATGTAAAGGACACAACTCCCTGGACCCAAGCCAACCTCACCAGCTCGTGGTGCACACTGATCAACAAACGAGGCTCTGGCTCCCACTAACCTGTAGTGGACCGGCGTAGTGGGAAATTGCTTAAATCGCACCATATGAATCCCAACCCGATCGATGAGGGAATCTTTGGGAGAGGCCTATATCCAGTAGTAGAAGTTTATCAGCTGATGATATAACTTCTAGAAGGTTCGAGAAGATTAACTTTAAGACGTTATATTTGTTTTAAATGGTCTTATCTTATCAGCTAGATAACGCCTTCTGCTGGGCATGTCTACCTCAAAGATCCTCATTGAGGAGGAATTGGGCCTTACCTATCACGCTGACCCAGTCCGGGTTGGTGGATCGTTAGAGCCTCGTCTGTTTATCAGGGTGCACCGCGTGCAGGTGAGGTTACCTTGGGCTCCGTAAGAAGTTGGTCAGAGAAGCCCATATTTAAATCTAGAAGACAACGTTCACAAATTGAAGTCATGGCTGGGTAAGTCTCTGTTGCCGCGAAGTGACAAGACGAACGCGACGCTTATCTAGCACTAGCTTCAACGCCTTTCAAACCAGAGCAGTACTGTTTGGCTGTAGAAATAGGCGCTGCGACGGTACCCATCTCTAGCAACAGAGACCTACCACCAGTAATCCATCCTGACCTAGCCAGCGTGACATTAGCAAAGGTATATCCAATACCACCAGGTTTGATGAGTGAGCCTCGGCTCATACTATTTATTGATGGTCCTGATGTGTTACTATCAACGCAATCAAAAGTTATTTCCAAATGCACCACTCACAGCGCCCTCGTCGTCGATGTCGACGTGGTCGAGCTCGAGCCTCCGGAACTGGACCTTGCGCAGCACCGCCTCCAGCGCGTCCGCCGGCGCGCTGCTGAGCAGCGAACACTCCGACAACGTGAGGCAGGGCGCGCGGGCGCCGCCACCGATCGCGCTGTCTGGTAACTCCTGGAAATACACACCAGTGCTTTTAACAGCAATCTAGATGGATGACAACAGTCCCCCCCTCCCCCTATAGCGCACCTTAACCTTACTTTTTTGCTTAGTCTAATTTTATTTTTTGTACCTTTACTTGCTACAACGCGCTATTGTTTGGCGGAAGAAATAAGAGTCCTGCGGTAGTACCTACCTAACACCAGTATCCAATTTTTCTCACCACTGGTGGTAGGTCTCTGTTGCCGGAGACCGTCCTGGTAGTACCACAGCAGCGCCTAATTGCAGCCGATAAACAGTTCTGTGCAAACATTACTGTATTCCTGTTTGAAGGGCGCTGTAGCTTGTGTAATTACAGAGGTAAAGAGACTTGTTAAGGGCAAGTGTCTACCACCAGTATCAGTCTATGCTTCAGTTTCCTTGGTATCTTCACCGTCCATTTCATATCGAGGTTGATCAATCAGCCAATGGTGCTTATCAGCTCCATCGACAGTGCACACCATTCTTGTCACGAATCTACCTTTTGTTAATCGCACACGATGATCCAAAGCGTCGCTCCACGGCACGTTCGTGGTGATACCGGTATACAATATCCTGGCCATCATTATCTTCAAACACTATCAGCTTCAGAGAACTCGGAAATGTATTTTTGGTGAGAGTTGCTTGGAGGTCATAACATGTCCCACCTTTTTTTTCGGGGGGGAATCTTCTAAAGATACTCTGCTACTGGGGGGGATTGTCAGGGTTATATAAGATTCTCACTCACTAAAACCCCCTCCGTGGTCTGCATCAGTGACATGCCCTGATATGTCTTACAGAACACACCGACACCCCTTTACACTGTTGGCAGGTCTCTAAAGAAGGGATAAACCCTCCTAAGCATTACCGCCGCAAAACTCTTACACCCTTTTAGTCGCCTTTTGCGGCAGACAGGGCTCACCTTACTCCTATTCGTACTAGCCCAAGACTACAGGGCTGACACTATCACCACCTGCATTTGTGTTCCTGTACCATAAAGATAGACCATTTGCGTTTAGTAGGCTGTATTTATTCAGCCCTGTAGTCTTGGGATAGTGAGAATAGGACTAAGGTAAACCCTGCCTATCGTAGAAGGCGACTAAAAGGGCCTGGGAGTTTCGTAGGCCTTGAGGGTGGGGGCCCTTATCGCTCAACATACGAATCTGTGTGGGACAGCCTAGGAGGGTTACGCCCCTCCTCAGAGACGTGTTAACACAAAGTGAATTCACTGATGCAGAGCACCGAGGGGGTTTTAGTGAGTAAAAATCTCACATAATTCTAACTCCCCCCCCCCAAAAGCAGGGTATTTTTCGAAAATTTCCCCCTCGAAACAAAAAAAAAAGGCTGTATCTATAAATGACAGAGGCCATTAATATACCCCCGCTATAGCTATTACTTGCTACAAGTGCATCTTATCTTTTCATATAGTTTTTCTGTTCAAGAGGGTCCTCTGGAATCTATTGCTGCTAGAGTACCACCCTCCGCCCTCCGTCCCTTTATTAACACCCCCATAACTCCCTTTGGAGAAGGAACTATAGAATCCTCTAAACCGCATAAGGAATATATCTACTAAACTTAGTTTCGGAGATCTCACGATGAGCTCACGAATCCATGAGTATATATATATATATATATATATATATATGACTTGTTTGTTCACGTAAAAACTAGTGAAAGTATCGAAAGGGGTTGTAGGCTATTTATCTTTTGAATTTCATAGATCCTTCGTTTTATTTCTAATTTACTTTTATTTAGGATCGATCGATGTGGAAGTCTTTGGGGGAGGCCTATGTCCAGCAGTGGATATCTGTCGGTTGATGATGATGATGATGATGAACGCTTTCTCATTTTGTTATTTATGCGGTTTCTATAGTAAGTCATTGCGATTTAATTCTATATTACGGCCAGCAAAGCGGACGGGCAACCAGCTAATATATATATATATATATATATATATATATTCTAACTTGCGTCAAATTGTTATGGGCAGACGTATCACTTACTATCAGGTGAACGTCACGCTTGCCTTGTCATTTCGTATAAAAAAAAATTGTACCGATTTCTTTTCCACGTTCGAGTTTTTTTTTTATCAAAGATTTAGAACCTCTGTCGGCAACGTTCCGCTGGCGTTTAGGTACGCTAACCCTGGTGTGACGTATCAAACTCCTCACCCGTATCTGCTGCAGCACCGAGTCGATGGGCGGCGTGCGATGGCAGCGGCACGCCTCCAGGTACTCCGCGGCGAGCTGCGCCCTCGACGTCGCCGGAACTGTGGACGGTGGCATACCAAATGTACTCACGCCGCTTAATGCACAATCATTCATTATATTAAAAGCAGTAATAAGTTGCTGCATTAATATAGAAAAAAAAAATTAGAGATATTATTATTAGGGTTGATAAGGATTTATCTTCCTTTTTTTATTCTACGAAGCGACGGAGCCAGCAAGACGTTCACCTGATACCAAGTGATACGAATTCCCATAACCACGTGGCGCTAGTTGGGATGATGTACACTGCACTACATTACGCTCGTCGCCTTGAGACACGATATTAAGTATCATTAGTCACACTAGCTATCAGCGCCCTTTCAACCGGAACACAATAATATTTGCACAGTGCTGTTTGTCGGCAGCAATAGCCGCTCTGGTGGTACCCACTGCGGTGGTAGATTAGACGGTCTCCGGCAACAAAGGTCTACCACCAGTAAAAGTTCCTCTTTCTCTAAACGTGGAACTTCCTCTTCTACAAAGAAAATATTAAGAGGAATAATATAGTCTTCGTATTACGTTAATATTCATTTCTCCTCCTCTTCTTCTTCCTGTTCTTTTCCCATTCCATGTGGAATCGGCACAGTATGCCATATCTAAATTCACACTCTTCTTACACATGTCATCTTCCACACTTTCCTCGATCTCCCTCTACCCTTATAACCATCCACATTCATTCTGATTACTTTCTTTGTTACATGTCCTTCATCCCTCCGCATAACATCCCCTATCACGCTAACCTCTTGCTCCTCAACTTCTCTGTCACTGGCGCAACTTTCAAACTTCCTCTGGTATATTCATCCTTAATTTTATCCATCCTCATCACACCACACATCCATCTTAACATTCGCATCTCGGCCACATGTAATCTCCTTCCATCCGAACCCTTGGTGGCCCAACACTCAGATCCATCTCTCCACTCATTTCTCCTCTTCATCATCCTCATAACACATCCATATACTAATCTTCAACTTTATTGCAAAAAAAAAAAAAAATCCTCTTCCTTATAAATAATTCCTCATAAATCCTAATTTTTTTGTCTCCTTCACAAAAAAAAAGCGAGACCAGAAAAGGATCCTTTTGATGGTATAATATGATGATATATATGTATATAATACATCCGCCATTTTTTTTTCTTGCTTCTGTCTGATAATGTCGTCCACAGCTTTATTTTATCCTAATTATTTATATTTATTACTAATTTTATTTATATCCGCCATTTTGTTCTCATTGGTCTCCTTGTTACTTTGCAATTAAATATTTAATAAGGACATCTAAAAAAAAATTTAATCTCAATTAGGACCTAGTTGTGATACCTTGGCCCAAAAACTTTAAGGCCATTGGGTCAGGTTTCGTACGCAATCCAGAGTACGGATTCAAGTCTAGCACTAAGCGGAATCTAGGTCACTAGGCATGAGATCATACGAACCAGTCATCGGCATTAGCGTATCCGGTTTAGATAGCTCAGCGTTTGGACAGTTCCATTCCGGGCTGACATGTTGTGTACGTACATTCATTATAATTGAGAAGTCCCACGAGTCCCAGCAGTGGGAACAAAATGTCTAGCTTTTTTATAGTTCTCATTTTAATTTTTTTTTTTTTTTTATGTACCGTCTACAAACCGCATTGTCACTTAACATTGCGTGAAAATCGGTGACTGCGAATGTTCTTCAGCGAGGATGTTTGTTATGTTCACGTGATACTTTGGCAGGAGCCAAGTGGGGACTGGTAGGAGGACGCTTGGCAGACACCGGATTCGAATCCGCTACCTACGTACTATTGGCGCAATTAAAAAGTCATTAACCCCACGCGCGCTACACAATTAGCTGGTTATTTATGTTGCGAAAAAAAAAAAAACCTGTTAGTTGTTTATCGCAAGGTCTAGTTCCGCTAGATCTGGGAGAGGGAGGGAGGGGTTCCGTTAACACCACTACCTATAAATACTAAATGAAGGACGACTGGTATTAGCTGGTGTTGTGACGCGAAGGCACCAGGTTGGAGTCGGGGACCACATGTGCGTTTTGCTTGGCGCTATGGTCATTTATGACCGCGGCCCCGTTGCATTCTATTCCATTGTTATTGAATACTGCCTTTCCATCTCCATCTCTCTCTCTGCTAGTATAGAAGGTTATCATCGCGCTGAACACGTGTGCTGGGTGCGTCACAATTAATTGTTAATGAAGCGAAAAAAAAAATAGTGCGTTCCCAATGACGCGTTTGATCATTGACAGTAATTACTGCCAATCAACAGTTCCCAGTAATCCGTCGGAGCGTTTGTGTGTAGTTCGTGTAGCTAGTTACCAGCGACTGTGCACGTTTCATTGGATACAGTAAGACATTATGGGGGGGATACGGTTTTTTTTTTTTTAATGTGGGGAAATGCCTACGCATATGTCGGACGCGGGTGCGCACTCAACCGCGACCGTGGCGGCGCTGGCTGCTTGCGCAGCTCTACCTCGGGAGGAGAGGGATGAACCCTCCGTTTCCAGGGCGCGCCGGAACATACAGCGCGCCCCCTCCTCGACCTCATTGCGCGGGCTACCCGTTCCCCCGAACCTGTCACCCAGAGGCTATGGGAGCGACTGAAGAAAACCTCTAAACTTCAACTCCGCTACCTGTCAACGGCCGCGGAGGATAGGGAGAACGGCGCATCTCAGGCTGCAGGGGCGGTATGAAACGGCCCCTGCAGCCTGACCGCTAACGCAGCATAAAGCCGCCCCTGCAGCCCCCGGCCGCTCGGGTGATAGTAAGCAGTTACTTCGGTAACTAATCGAGTTATCGATGATATATGGTATCACCTAATTTTGAACCATAGACACTCATTATCATCATCATCAGTCGATAGACATCCTCTGCTGGACATAGGCCTCCCACCAACATTCCTACATCTATCGGGTAAATATTGATATAGGGATTTGGGCTATTTCCCACCACGCTAGCCCAATGCGGGCGAGGTTGGCTTGGGTCTCATGAGTTATTGTGTGGGAACCCTTCCATCCCTAAGCCACTCCTACTACTAAAATATATGACTATGGAATCGAACTAGAGACCACTAAGGGTTGGTGTAGAATTACGTTGCAATATCTCCCGGTAACGGAACTGGGTCCGAGTCAAGGATTACAACCCTGACACATGCAGCGAGACGTGGCCAGCTGGCCGCCGCGCTGTCTGCGCGCGCGCAACGCGCCGACAAGGGCACGCACACGGACGCATCGTGTGCATACGTAACACACACTAACATGCGCATGCGCACACACACTGACACATGTAAAACTCATTGTCATGCTGTTTACACATTAGTATAGTTTCTAGAAATGTCTTCTGTAGCTGAATGAAGAACCAGGGTTGGAAAAAATATTATTTGGAAGCGGAGGGGGTTTATTTTTTTATTGTATTTATTTATTCACCTGATGGTACGGTCGCATATAACACCGTGGCGATAGGATGTTGTACACTGCACCACATTGTACTCGTCGCCATGCGACGTAAGATCTCGTTACCGCAGTACATTAGCTACAGCACCCTTCGAACCGGAACACGGTAATGTTTGCACACTACAGTTCGTGACCCAGGTGAACGGCCGGTTCGTCTCGTCGCTTGGTTGAATTAAAAAAATAAACTGGAGACCTCTGCGCTATGGAACTGTAATGGACATCCCCCCTTTTTGCGGTCGGTTAAATAAGTCGTCATTGCCAAATTTGGCGGCGGCAACATTTCCGCCGTGGTGATGCGTCAATCTTATTTAACGGTGACGTGACGGTGAGTGGCACGCTGGCGCGAGTCGGATGATGGAGATCAGGGATCATATGAGGTGTTTGCCTACTTTATCTATAACAAACGTTGGTTCACACGGTTCTAAGTGATAATGCGGAAGTTAGAGTTTGCTCAAAATTACACCGGATCTCATATTTTGACAGCGGTGTTGTGACGGTGGACTTGCAGCATATCGCCGCAGAGGCATCGATCCTGGGACTAGGACATTCCCAAGGACAAAGAGGATAATTCTCGGACTCGATTGATCGCTTGGAAAACCCTCTTCGTTTCAATCGGTTAAAGTTTCCACTTGTCATCATCCCCACCACGTCCAATATCTCGGAGTCACTGGACTGTTCTGTGGGATGGATTACGAGAGGCCATGTCCAACGGTGGACGTACATAGCTGGAGACCGATAATGAGGATGACATCACGTCCACACTTCGAACAGACGTGTGAAGCATCAATGGTGATTAGCATAAAAATACAACTGTAGCATGTCAGGCTTATAAATAACATGGCATGACATGAATGGGGGGGGGGGTGTTACTAAGTGATGACGGGTAGAAGGGGCAGATTGGAGGGATGTTATTAAGTGATGACGTGTAGAAGGGGGAGAGTGGGGGAGGGGTGTTACTAAGTGACGACTGGTAGAAGGGGGAGAGGCGGGGGGGGCAGTCTGTCTATCGTCGCAGCGTTTTTATCTCTATCGGTCGACCGTCACCGCCATCAACGATGATGATGGTTGTAGAAGCTCTGGCTTCGTACCACAGCTTGTTGGGATCAGCGCCATCGGTTCGCGCGAAAGCATCACGTTACCCTTGACAGCCAATAATGACCTATTTATTACCCTCGAGGTGAAAGAGTATCTGATATCCGATTTACCTATATACTGGTGATTTGCTAAGGAGCGACGCCGAGCCCAGGATCGCTGATAGTCTCCTTAGGCAGAGGAACCTGGCGTCGCGACCGACATGGGCCGTCGGGCCTGCGCCCCCTTCGGAAAGGTTTTCCGGGCTGTATCTAGCAGCGCGTCTCGTACTCCGACGCGTCGCCACATAGGGAGTTTTTGTTGGGAGGGGTAAGCACCCCTCATAACATCCCTCCAGGAGGCCGGCCCGTTCGATCCGAGCGCCGATCACGGGTTGCGGAAGGACTGCTCGATGTTATCCCATAACCCCCGTGCATTAGTCGGTTGGAGTCCGACACTACCCCGTTACCAGTCCCTCTGGTTCCGGGGTGTGCGACCGTTATAGCATTTTGTTACAAGGTTAAAAAAAAAAAAAAAAATCCGATGATTGGTTCTGTTTGTGTGAGACGGATGTTAGTCTCAAGCTGACGATCATTGTGGTGCAGTGTATGTCATCCTAACTAATGTTATAGATATATAGCGTAGGAAGGACCAAAGAGGTATAGATCTACATTCTTAATAGAAATAAGAAAGCAATGGAACAACCTGCTGGTGGTAGTGTACCCGAATAATTATAGTGGGTGTAAGGGTAAGAATATTTCTAGGCTACTGTGGTCGCTGACCTCATCTACCAGGAAGTACATAGCTGCTGTAGAATTTTTTTATTTTTTTAAGTCAAATGGTGGTCAAGAGAGAGAAGGAGATAGAGAATTGGCTGTCGACGGAAGTGACACGCACACCCAACGCTGGCAAGTCGGACATGACCAATGAACCATTGGTGTTATTGTAGGTGGATCGACGAAGGTCGCGGGTAACTATGGAGGCTTTTGTCCAGCAGTGGGTCTCCATCGTCTGATGATCACCATGATTGTATACTCATCGCATTAACCATACATTGGAACCATTACTACTGGATTTTATTTTTTAATTAATATGTTAAAGACAAAAAAAAAAAAATATGGTGCTGTCATGATACCAAGTGGTGATGGTATTTGATGGTATTCGATGGTAAAGCAACCTTGTAAGGAGACCATCGCCATCTGTCCCATATTACTTGTGCGGTTAAACCTCTGTTAACTGAGGATGTTTACACAAGGACGGCTACTTGTGTAAACGTCATCTGCGTTATGGATGAACCGGAAGCTGTTCACCATACGACGTTAAATTCGGATCTAAACTACTTCCGCAAAAGACAGTTGAGCAACTAGACGTAGATATGACTTATCAGGGCTTGAGGCTATCTGAAGTATTTACATAACGGCAAAAAACAAAAACATGTGCGGGCCAGCTGATAAGGTGGTCAGGTCATCATCAAACGGCTGTAATAGTCGACGTCTACTTCGGATGTATACACTGCAACACAATGAAAGTCTCATTACTACAGTAATTACACTAGCTACTAAACTACAGCTTTATAGTCTCGGATTAGTAAGAATAGGATTAAGGTAAGCCCTGTTTGCCGCAAAAGGCGACTAAAAGTGACTAGGAGTTTCGCGAACCTTGGGAGTGGGGGCTCTTATCGCTGAACAAGCTAACTTGCATGGGTCAACGAATGGATCAGCGATGGTGGTTAGGAGGATGTGACCCTTCTTCAGAGAGATGCCAACACAAAGAGTAGAGGGGGATACGTTCAGCGATGGTGGCCACGAGGGTGTGGCCCTTCTTCAGAGAGATGCCAACACAAAGAGTAGAGGGGGATATGTTCAGCGATGGTGGCCAGGAGAATGTGGCCCTTCCTCGGAGAGATGCCAACACAAAGAGTAGAGTGGGATACGTTCAGCGATGGTGGCCAGGAGGATGTGGCCCTTCCTCAGAGAGATGCCAACACAAAGAGTAGAGTGGGATACGTTCAGCGATGGTGGCCAGGAGGATGTGGCCCTTCCTCAGAGAGATGCCAACACAAAGAGTAGAGTGGGATACGTTCAGCGATGGTGGCCAGGAGGATGTGGCCCTTCTTCAGAGAGATGCCAACAGAGTAGAGGAGCACCGGTGCGTCCTGTAAGAGATCCCGGGGCTTCTCTGCACTGATGCAGACCACCGAAGGTATTTTAATGAGTAAAAATCTCACATAACCTTGCCTTCTCCCCAAAAGTAGGGTATCTTTAGAATAAAGCAAAAAAAAAAAAATACTAATGTGTGCATAGTGCGGTTTATTACCAGATACAAGAGCGGCGGCGGTGATTAGACGGTCGCCACCAGTGCAGACCTGCCACCAGTACCACTGACCAGCTGACCCGGCTATATAAGAACTCCACCATACCTATCGCTTCAGAATCGTATTAAGGACCTTATACATGATACCCTGGCCGGATCGCAAGCGTTATTCTAAAGCACCGCAGTTCTGGCTGTGTGGTTCAATGTTAAAAAAGGTTATCTGGGTCACTGGACCACGGAGTATATGAAAGATGCTGGCTCGGTGATTCGCCAGATGTACTGAACGTGATAAGTCGACTATTTTTAAAGCATACCGCCAGTCTTTTTATGCATGTGGTCTTTGGGTGAACTGGACGCGGAGGGCGTGCAGTATAGTAACCAGGGTGCTGATGGGGTTGTCGCGTTGTTGCAGCGCTTCCGCCCTGTTCGCGCACCCTCGTACAGACGGAAGCACTGCACATCCTTACCAGCCATCCTGCGTCTGTTGTCAGACAGATGGGGACCAGCTCGCTGGATGTAAATAGGCATGATGCCGGCATCGGTGTTACTAACACTACTTTTAAACATAATTGCATCTACCCTAATATAGATCATCCGATATAAATGATTTATTATTATTATAAACATTGGTACTTGTGTAAATATCCTAAGTCCCTCGCAAGAACCTCTCCTCCTATATATCAATCCCGGAAGACGTCGGAGCTGGTTATCTATAACAGCGCAAGTATACACGAGTGTACTCCGTACTCAAGATACACTTAAGATATATACAATACAATTGTTCATTGTGAACATTTTAAACTATTGATGTCCCACTCGTGGACATGAGTCCCAAAACTATATTATTGCAGGCGCCATTAGTACATTGGTAACCGATAGCGAAAACTCATTCCCACATTTTAATTATAAATAGTCCACTAATTTTTCCCACTGTTGGGACTCGGGCCCTTATAAGAGACAATGCTGTTTATAAACTATGATGGTTGATGGGTTTCACATGTCAGTTTTCTCAACGTTTTCCCTCACCGGAAGCTCAAGGTGGAATGGGAACAGAACCCTCTATATGACGCTATAGTGGTTTCCGTTCAACGCCGGAAGTGTACAGTGGTGGATGTTTTTTTTTTTATACAAATTAAGTGACGAGACGGGCGAGAAGTTCACCTGATGGTATGATACGTCCGCCCATAACAGCATGGTGTTAGAATGTTATACACTGCACCATATTGCGTTCGTCGTATGAGACAGAAAATATTGAGCTTCGTTATCACAGTAATAACATTAGCTACAACGCCCTTCAAACCGGAACATAGTAATGATTGCATAAGTTTTGGTGGCTGCAATCAGCGCTGCGATGGTACCCATCTAGACGGTCTTTGGCAACAGACACCTACTAGCAGTGGTGGTAGGTTTTTTTATTAACGTGGGGGAAATGCCTACGCATACTCGTCCTCGCGGGGGCAAGGACGAGTTATGTCGGACTTGCACCGACTAAAACCCCACGATGTTCCTCCTCATCGCCATGATGGCAGGGTCACGGGAACGCGGGTACGCACACAACCGCGACCCTGCCGGCGCTGGCCGCTTGCGCAGCCCCACCTCGGGAGGGAGTGATGAACCCTCCCTTTCCAGGGCGCGCCGGGCATGCGGTGGGGCCGCGGGGGAAGAGGAGTTTCGGTATTGCGATGCGCCGTTCTCCCTATCCTTCGCGGCCGTTAACAGGTAGCGGCGGGCCTAACATCTCTCCGCCGCGGGGAGCCGGGAGAGGTTTTCTCCCGTGGCTCCCATGACCTCTGGGCGACAGATTCGGGGGAACCGGTCGCCCGCACACGCATGAGGTCGAGGAGGGGGCGCGCTGCATGTTCCGGCGCGCCCTGGTAGGGTTCATCCCTCCCCCCGAGGTGGGGCCGCGCAAGCGGCCAGCGCCGGCGGGGTCGCGGTTGTGTGCGTACCCGCGTTCCCGTGACCCTGCCATCATGGCGATGAGGAGGAACATCGTGGGGGTTTTAGTCGGTGCAAGTCCGACATAACTCGTCCTTGCCCCCGCGAGGACGAGTATGCGTAGGCATTTCCCCCACGTAAAACAAAAAAAAAAAAAAAAAAAAAGGTATATCGTAGCAGCGGCGAGGATGGCGGATGGTGTGGACGTGGTGGGGATAGAGGGTGGTACTGTGTCGGTTGGGAAGGCGAGCGTTGCTGTAAGTGAAGCAGTCAAGGATAGTTCAGTGACGGTAGGTATGGGATGGTTTCCACCATCGCATTCTTTCTGGGGTGGTAATACAATGGTGTCCAGTTCGCTTCAGCTTCCAGGCGCATCAGACTGAAAGGTTATATGGAACCCCCCCTTTTCGCGATCGGTTAATTATTACATAACACCTGACCGTTTGCAGCTGAATTCGAGACATTGTTCAGTTAAGACCCATCACTCACACAAACAAACAGCGATTGTATTACAGTATATTTACACTGCCGATAAGGATGTATGGCGAGTCTTGTGTGTCGGTTTTAAGACCTAGATCTAGAACTACAATTATTGACACTAATACGGAATTCGGTAAAGTGTTGACGTACTCTGCCTATACCTAGTAGTGGATGCTGTAACATGGCGCCAGTTAGGATAATATACACTGCAACCACATTGTACTCTTGGTTACGAGACATAGGTTGTTATCTCTTTACACCAGTAATGTCGCTAGCTACAGCGCCCTTCAAACCGGAACAAAGTAATGTTTGCAATTTCTCACTTCATCTCTCCTCTCATTCATTTCTAGCGGGAGTAAACTCCTGAAGCTTCTTTTGACCTGTTGTTGCTGTTGTCAACAACTCACGGGACCACAATCAGCATCATCGACTCGTGGTGCAGCCTGCTAATCACCAAACGATGCTCTGCCTTCCACCAACCGGCATTAAGCCAGTGGTGGGATATGGCCCAAAAGTACCGGAGGCCGTGTTGACTGTTGAAGGTCGCGGGAAGGCTTTAGATGCGAGCAGCGCAGGACTGGTCGATGTGGAGACCTTTGGATGAGGCTGATGGTGGTGATGGATCATATCTTCAGTAACATACATATCTCCAAACCATGAACCTGCCATGATCATTTCTATAACGCTTCTCCAACTCAAAACAATCGATAAGCAATAACATCACTAGATATTTTTATATGGCACACCCCCCCACCCCCCACCTTAATATGTATACAATGCGAACTAAACAAACAGGTCCGCCCTCCAAAATGTGTTGGGCTAAAAATAAATCCCAACGATGGGCTTTGGTCACCCGGCTCTAAATCCGTGCGGTGTTATGGAATTTCCCCAGTTGTACGACTCTCAACAGGGGCTGCGCGTTGTTTGTATATCTAGACTAGTTGAAACCTGCGCATACGCATATATATATATATATATATATATACACACTGAGAAATTCGTTTATCATATACAATATACGTGGTGTTTGTTGTGTATAGGTACGTACGCCTGTAGCTCCTATTGTAGCCGACGCATAGTAATTTTCGCCATATTACTATGATCAGGTTTGAAGGGCGCTGTACCTAGTGAAGTTAATGAAGTAATGAGATAACTAAGTTATGTTTAAAACGAGCATAATGTAGTTCAGAGTATGTCATACTAACTGGCGCGGCGTTGTTATGGGCGAGTATGATCGGAACTAAATTAACTGCAACCGGAAAAGGAAAAATGTTGACTGGAACAGAATGCTCTTTAGCGTTTAGTCCGCCATTTTGTATATATATATATATCCGTCCAATAATATAGGTACTGATGGTAGTGTCTCTGTTGCCGGAGACCGTCTAGGTACCACCGCAGCGCCTGTTGCAGCCGACACACAGTACTGTGCGGACATTGCGGTGATCCGGTTTGAAAGGCGCTGCAGCTATCACTGGTGGTAGTGTCTCTGTTGCCGGAGACCGTCTAGGTACCGCCGCAGCGCCTATTGCAGCCGACACAGTACTGTGCGGACATTGCGGTGATCCGGTTTGAAGGGCGCTGCAGCTATTACTGGTGGTAGTGTCTCTGTTGCCGGAGACCGTCTAGGTACCGCCGCAGCGCCTATTGCAGCCGACACACAGTACTGTGCGGACATTGCGGTGATCCGGTTTGAAGGGCGCTGCAGCTATTACTGGTGGTAGTGTCTCTGTTGCCGGAGACCGTCTAGGTACCGCCGCAGCGCCTATTGCAGCCGACACACAGTACTGTGCGGACATTGCGGTGATCCGGTTTGAAAGGCGCTGCAGCTATCACTGGTGGTAGTGTCTCTGTTGCCGGAGACCGTCTAGGTACCGCCGCAGCGCCTATTGCAGCCGACACACAGTACTGTGCGGACATTGCGGTGATCCGGTTTGAAAGGCGCTGCAGCTATCACTGGTGGTAGTGTCTCTGTTGCCGGAGACCGTCTAGGTACCGCCGCAGCGCCTATTGCAGCCGACACAGTACTGTGCGGACATTGCGGTGATCCGGTTTGAAGGGCGCTGCAGCTATTACTGGTGGTAGTGTCTCTGTTGCCGGAGACCGTCTAGGTACCGCCGCAGCGCCTATTGCAGCCGACACACAGTACTGTGCGGACATTGCGGTGATCCGGTTTGAAAGGGCGCTGCAGCTATCACTGGTGGTAGTGTCTCTGTTGCCGGAGACCGTCTAGGTACCGCCGCAGCGCCTATTGCAGCCGACACACAGTACTGTGCGGACATTGCGGTGATCCGGTTTGAAAGGCGCTGCAGCTATCACTGGTGGTAGTGTCTCTGTTGCCGGAGACCGTCTAGGTACCGCCGCAGCGCCTATTGCAGCCGACACACAGTACTGTGCGGATATTGCGGTGATCCGGTTTGAAAGGCGCTGCAGCTATTACAGGTAGTAGTGTCTCTGTTGCCGGAGACCGTCTAGGTACCGCCGCAGCGCCTATTGCAGCCGACACACAGTGCTGTGCGGACATTGCTGTGATCCGGTTTGAAGGGCGCTGCAGCTATTACTGGTGCTGGTGTCTCTGTTGCCGGAGACCGTCTAGGTACCGCCGCAGCGCCTATTGCAGCCGACACAGTTACAGTTATACAGCTAGTGTACTAAGGCAGTAAGACAACCATCTCATGTCTCAAGGCGACGAGCACAATGTGATGCAGTGTATACCATCCCAACTTGCCATCAGTCGAACTGCCCGCTCGTCTCGCCGTGAAGTAAAAATAAAACGAACTCCTAACAAGTATTCAATTCAATACAAATCTATGAATGATCTCAATTGATGATCGTTTTTTTTTTTCACTAGTCCGACAGAAATCTGTCGGACACGGCTCAGATGCAGCGTCGGAGTGTCGGAAACGAAGTGCGAGCGTGCCAGCCGCTTACGTAAATATAGGTGATAAAGAGTTGAATCATACAATTTGAATACAAGCCAAATCTGATATATCCCAGCCGTTAATTGGACATTATATGGTGTTGTGAATTATTGTGAGCACATGGAGATGAAGACGGTGGAGGAGGCAGGGGCCAGATGGTGACGGGGAGGAAGAGGAGGAATAGGCGAGCTGATCAGACCACAGGAAGTGAAGCGTCTGTTGTGGATTACGTCATCATCTATATAAAACCAACATCCGCGTTCTGGTGGGTTGACTGGTGAATTGATGAACCAGGTACAACCTATGAGGAACTTCCTCGGCTGCTTGGAGCTGGTCGGAAGTAGTCGCAGACTAAAAGACTGTCACCGTTGGCCATCAGACACTCCAAATTCCCACTGCTGGACATTATTTGTTTTCACACGACGAGGACACGAGCTGAACGTGGCCATGTCAAATGATGCGACTGTCCATAACGCGGCGGTAGGATGATATACACTGCACCACGTGCTAGTCGTGAGACAAAACCTGTCAAGTATCGTTATCGCAGTAATTTCACTAGCCACAACACCCTTCAAACCGGATCACGGTAACGTTTACACAATGCATTTATTTGATAACCGATATCTAAAGACTACTCCCGCTGTCTGTATCTCCAGAACGGCTGAACCGATTCTGATGAAGCTTCCACTATAATATAGCCGAAGATATAGAGCATCACATAGACAAGTTTTTTTTTTTTTAAATCTGCTCTATTAAAAAAAAACATCCAAAAATGAGTTAGTCTCCGGTAACAGACTGACCCCATCAGTAACGTATGGTTTATGTTCCGTATATAAATGAACACCAGAACATCATCACCATCAGCCGATAGATGTCCACTACTGGACATGGCCTCCGTCAAAGATGTCCACATGGAGCAGTTCCGCGTGGTTAATTGTGTGGTATAGAATAAGTGATACACCCCAATGGTGCAGCGGTTAACAGTCTCGCAGCAGGTCAGGTGTTGTAACTGTATGGTATCCAAACTAGCACATCCGGCTACCATTCTCAACCGTAACTTTGTTACCACCCCCTTTTTTTAATAGTGGGGAAATCTAAAAATACCCTGCTTCCGGGAAAGTAGGCAGGGTTATATGGGATTTGCACCCATTCAAACCCTGTAAGCGTTCAACTTCAATTGGAAGAGGACATCTCATGATGTGGTCATCCTCGGTGCGTTGAGGGGGGCTTAGGTATATCCATCCTTCAGACTGCACCGGTGTCTTCAATGCACCTAAGAGCATCCCAGGGAGGGCCATTACCCTCCCAGCCAATAACAACGTGGCGCTAGTAAGAATAAACACCGCACCACATTGTGCTCATCACCTTGAGACAAGATATTGAGTCTCATGACCCCAGTAGTTTCAGTAGCTGCAACGCCCTTCAAACCGGAACACGGTAATTTTTGCTCCCTGTTGTTCCTCAGCCACAATAGGAGCTCCGCTATTAATTACCTAGACGCAACCACAGCACTTCATACTTGTCTTCCACTCCTGTCGCTTAGTGGACAACCCCAAGAACCTGAAGACTTACTGTCGCCTACTACAGACGAGGTTCACCACAGTTCCTTTATCAGCTCACCAGCTTTTCCCAGCCTTCATTACTGTGATACCCCCGCAAGCTGTTGTGAGGGTACTTCTTAAAATCCATTCTCAGTTGACCTTTACTCGGCAAGAGGAACATTCCTACCAAACTTCAAGTCTCAAGGTAAGGTCCTGGTACCAAGGATACCGTGATAAATCTCTGCATAGATGGGAATCTCTTATATATATTTGTCAGGGCAAGTAACAGTGGAACCGGAAACGGAATCGCTGCGGCCGTGAGCAGCACGACGGTGATGCAATGCATGCTGTGCGGCGTGTGCAACGCGTGAGCTCAACGGTTATCGGTCACACGAGTCCCAGGTTCGAATGTCGCGTAACGTGTGAACAAGTGTCGGATTACCCTCACAATTCTGCGAAGCGACGAGACGAGCGTGACGTTCACCTGATGCGATGCGCATGCGCATTACAAAGCAGCGCCAGTTGTAATGGTAGTAGTAGTTACTAGACACGTAAGCTGTCAAAGCTCGCTCACTACTGTCACTTCATTAGCTACTTCGTCCTTCAAACCGGAACACAGTATGCTTTACTGTAAGCTGCAATAGCTGCGGTGGTATCTAACAAGACTGTCTTCAGCAACAGGAGATATACCACCAGTATAATGTAGACTTTTATCCATTTTTCAACAAGTAAACCTGGTCATTGTTGTATCAGAATTAATTCTAGTAATGTTTACTAGACCTAAGTAAACACAAACGGTTGCCAAATCTATTATAGCAGGAAAATGTTGCAGTAAACAAACCAATAAATTGCAAATATTGATCATCAGGTCATGCCTTGTGGTGTATCTTACAAGAGACCTGGATGCTGTATAGGTTGGTGCCACCACAGTCCTTTTTATTTCTCGATGATAAAAACTATTATTATCAAATATTGCTCGTTATCATCTATTATACTTCTATATATCTATGTCGGTCCACCTTGTGGAAGGCATCCTAACACTACGACCAAGGTGGACTGATGATCTGGTGAGAATTGGGGGAACAGACTGAATGCGAGCAACACAATAGTGGTGTGGAGATCCTTGGTGGCGGCCTATGTCCAGCAGTGAACGTCTATTGGCTGATGATGATATCTATGTTGAACTATTTATTTATCTATTCTTTTTAAATGCACAATATTCATTTATTTATTTACTTAACTCCTATAGAGTTCTCTTTCAGTAACAACCTTCGAATGATGAGGACTATAACGGAAACAAAATTTATATATTCATTATCATCATTTCATAGACGTCCACCACTGGACATGACTCTCTTGTAAAGTGTACCACAAAGCATGGTGGTATATATTAATTTATCTGTAATATATACATCTATTGCCGTCTCCGATCATGGTGCAAGTATGTGTCGATTTATATAAATAAATCCTATACAAGTATTACATTCCGTGAAGTCATGGTGAGTTTATTTCGGAAGCTTTAAGATGGTGATAGTAATAATTCAAATGATGTATGATACACAAATTGTGATGAAAGATTTACAGATCGACTTAAGATCATCATATATACATAAAGGATTTCATGAACATCGATTTTGGAATTAATTGTGTCACAACTCACATATTAATAATTTTTTTTTTTTGTATGAAGGTATGAGATGAACGAGACATTTACGAGATGGTGAGTGGCGTGCCTGCCCATCACAATTTGGTGCCAATTAGAATCATATATATATAGTACCATATTTTGCTCATCGCCTTGAGACATAAGATCTTGTGTTGTTACCGCAATGATTTCACTAGCTACATCATCCTTCAAACTGGAACACTGTAATCCTTGCTCAGTACTGCTTGGTGACAGATATAGGCTCTACAGTGGTACCCACCTAAACCATCTCGACAGCAAAGACCTACCACCAGTAATATGTTAAAGGTACTACTATTTAGACCTAAGAATTATATGGGAAAAGTCTTCTTATTAAATAGAGAGGTCTAATAAATATCTCTGAAAAAAAGCTTCAGGAAGACAGTGTAGAAACCGATTCAATGATTTAAGACAGTTCCTAAAGTGCATCTCCAACTAGCGAAAGTTTATGATCAGTGCGGTACAGTCCTGTCTGTCTCTGGTTCATCAGAACAATTCGGATGCCCTAGATATGCCAGTCCATTCCCTGATATTCTTCAACCATGACTTTTTCCTAATAATAAGACAGTCGACATAATTACGCCAAAAACAATGGCATATGATATTGAAAAGGTTTTTTCTGATTGATCAACTTCTATTTGAAGGTGGTACAAAAGAGTACTGTACAGTAAAGAGAATGTTAAAGATCCTAGCAGTTTTGTGAGCAAGAGTAGGTCATTATTAGGTTAGTGTGCTTTATCACCACAGACCATATCACCAATAATACTAAAACATTTTGTATGCATATAGCTTATAGTATAGCTAAGAAAAGCATATTCTGCGTCACATGAATAGAATACCTTCAATTTGTTTGAGTTCGGAAAAATAAAGCTATTGATGTAAGCCCTCGGGTTCACGTCAATCAATCCACTATTATATATTCAAGGTAAATAATCATATAAAATTTTACAAATTTTTTACATGAAGCTCAAAAAAAATTACTTTACACGAGTTAATAAGCTCTGTATCTATAACCACAATGATAGTTTCATAGCCGGTTTTGAACACTGTAATACATGGAAATAGAAAAATCAGTGCCACTTCAAATGTTAACACCAGGTGCGATTGTGGTCTAGCACTAACTTAATTAAAATTTAATAAACAGTCCAGGTTTACATATAGAACAGAATATGTTCCATACAAACTTGGAAGTCTTAATTTAGATCTAAAATTTATTTGCATCATGTTAACCTCTTCCTAATCAATATTCTAATAGTAAGTCTATTGGAAGGAACCTCATAGTGAGATCAGGGGTTCTTTAAAAAAAGAATACAATATATATAATATTCACATAAATATAAAAAAAAATTAACTGATGATAGGATACTAAAGCTTTGATCTATACAAGATAATTAAAATATTCCAAACAGTACTTTAGGTTGGGAGCCTATGTCTT
Source organism: Ornithoptera priamus (assembly GCA_029034505.1). Taxonomy (NCBI): domain Eukaryota; kingdom Metazoa; phylum Arthropoda; class Insecta; order Lepidoptera; family Papilionidae; genus Ornithoptera; species Ornithoptera priamus. Next base: position 73,673 of record JARDWD010000252.1, on the reverse strand, counting down.
GCAGTGGACATCTATCAACTGATGACAATGATGATTAATGTTCCAGACCAATTTAGTAAATTTTTTAAAAAAATTATCGATTGATCAAATAACATAAATGGATTTTGTAAACTCTCTAGTTGCAAGTTGGTTATTTCTGTTCACTTATATTTTAAATATATAGATACATATTTAAAACATAAGTGATATCTATATAATGACATTAGCAGCTACAAATAAATAAGATATAAACAGGCATTCATAATCCCATTTAGGATAATAAGCATAACATATTTTTAATAAGTCTAATAAGTTTTTGTGTAAATAAAAACTGACCTGTCTGGGAATAACTCATTAATAAAAAATCTCATTTGGGCTAAACAGTAAGATCATTAACACATATTCAATGGACCTGTTGTGTCACAAATTAAATATATTTAATGATACAATTGCCGATATTATAAACATCTGGACTTTGATATAAAATCCGGGTAGGCGATGGAAGTCGAGTCTATATTTCTACTCTCCACTAGTTACTCTAATACAAATTATTTTTAAATAAAACATACGTGTGTGAAAACTATGCAATATGTATATAAAATAGAAACTTAAGTCCAATTAAAATACTTAGCGAATTTTTTTTAAATTAGACAAATGAGTTTTGAAGGGCAAATGTTTATATAAAGGGCCGACGAGGGCAAAGCTTCGTTCTTTGTTACAATGCGGTGTAGTAGTAGTAGAAGCGGGGATCACTCACCATCATGCCAAGGGTTAGCAGGCTCGAAGTATTTAGTCACCAGTTGTTCTTCTTTAGGAAACGAGACTTTCCTGGCTTTTGTGGTCCTCTGACATTTCCCGTCAACGCTTTTACCATTTTTAATTTTCACAATATCAGATATTTGTTCACTCGTGGTCGGACATGTCGTGTCTTTATCATCGGCAGACATATCTAGCGCGTAAACTACTATCGCACAACACCATTAATGACAACATTTAGTAAATATTATCCCATATATAAAACGCGAATTCACAATTTAATACTAATGTTGACACAAAGCGCGCGCGTTATCATGCATGTCGAGTCCTCAGCACCGCACTACATCAATCGCACCGGCCATTGCAATTTTTTTTCGAGTGTCGTTGGGTTTTTTTTTAGTTTTTTTATTGTGGTAAGATTCAAATCAAAACATTCTGCAACGTTCATATGCCGTTTGCCGCCATATTGGATGAAGAAGACAAAAGGATAAAAGATCACGATTGCCGCTAGGGTTCGCTTTGCGTTCAATGAATAATATTGACAGAGTGAAAAAATTAAAAATAAATAATCTTTAATAAAATTATTTTACATTTTTTGCCATCTTTAAATCTCATCAGATTTTCTATTAATATTAAATTACTTTAATCCTATTACCTATTATAATGATATAGTATCTTTATTAAATGATAGGTGGAGTTATCATCAATTTATCATTTTTATAAGCTATAGAACTATAAAACAATTGTTAAAAGGTGGCAGTTAACTAGATTATTATAATATTTTTTATACATTAAGCCATTGTTTCATATTTTCTATAGTAACACTATCAGGTAGGATCAGAATTGGTCTAAAGTCTCTATTCTATATTGGAATTTATTTCCTGGGAGTCTTATTATGTGAATAATAAGATATTATTTGGGTACATCCTTTCTAATAATTTTTTGATGTGGGTGATGTGATAACTTTTTTTAAAATTCTGATACCCACAAGATAACCATTGAATTCACGTAATGTTACCAGTGGGGCGCTAAATAGAATGGTATACAGTGCACAGTATTGTGCCCGTCCTGTTGAGATATAAGAATTAAGGCTCGTTATTACTACGCTTTTCGAACGGAAACTCTGTAATGTTTGCCTTCTTCTATTTGGCAACACAAATGGGTAGTAGGCTTACCATTGGTCTATTTATTTGAATCCAGAAGAATTTTGTTTGTTATAGTTTAAGTGGAATTCTTTAGGTGCAGTGTCTACTTACTAATTTAAATATTTAACAATCGGAAATAAGGAGATACGAAATACCTATACAACCTTTTTATCTTTCTTTATCGGAGAGATATCTTCCAAAAATACCTTGCTTCTGGAGAGAAGACAATGTTATTTGGGACTTGTACCCACTAAAATCTCTTCAGTGGTATTTCTTAAGGGGCCCTGGCATCTCTTACTGAATGAACCATTGCTTTCCTGTATTATGCCTACGGAAGGCCCAGGGCGGATCGTAACCCTCCCGAGCACCGTCGCTTTACCGCGATAAATAGGAGGCTACCTCTTGTTGTCCACACCGCACTCGTTTATTTGGCAATAATGACCCCCACTGCCTTACGAATTGCGAGGCTAGTGTTAACAGGCCAGGCACATTACTTAGTAGAACCTATAGACGTCCTGAAATGGCGGCCAAGCCATTATACTCAAACATTACTCGACGGTGTCTTTCGGAATTCATCAAAAAACCTGCAGTGGACGTCCATCGGTTTAATGACGAAAAAAAAAATTGCAATTACTACAAACGATCGGTGCAAATCATTGTGGCGGTAATGAATATATATCTGCTCAATAATGATGATGAATAAATAAAACTATAATAACTAAAATTATTTATTAAAACTCAACATCACATAGTATGGTCATTTTCAGAGATTGTTTCATCTTACAGCTAGGTTACTTGTATATAAAACGTACACTAGAACATTTGTAAAATCTGCCTTCGTGGACGCCATGTTAGATTTTTTGGCGGTAATTTTTTTTTTAAGTCAAAGACCGTAATATTCCGATTTACCAAAGACAAATTAAAAAAAATACGTGTTTCGATTTATCTCATTAAATTGTTAAAAATATATTAACATTTATATATAGAAATGGAAGGATTTTTAGAGATGCCATAGATTCTAGATTAGCTCTTAAGAGCGTCGTCTGAATATTTCGCGGGGCTTATCTAAAACTACGTGTAATATTCGTGTATCTGCGTTTTCGTGTATTCATGTGATGAATAGTAAAATTAATAATGATTAAGTTATCATTTTTCTTAAAGACATGGCATACATACTACATTTTTTAATATATATAATAAATAATTCAATGAAGAACATTGGCAAAATAATATAATTTTTTTTCTATCGACTCATTTATTGTGATTCCCTGTAATTTAAATTCAACGTATAAATGAGTTGTTTGACAACTTATCGAATACTTTTCATCATCCATAAAAGCATCTAACCATTTATACAAATCGATAAAATCATAATATTTGTTTGTGATGTCAAAATAATAACTATTTAATTAATACAAATAGTTTACACGATTAACAAAACCAAATATAAATAATATATTTGTCGATTCATAAAAATATTAATTAACAAAGCCATATAAAATAAACATCATTAATAGCTTATGCATAATTAAATTGGCTTGATAACAGATTGCCTTTGTCTTATCGATTTTTGAGTAATAAAAAAAAAAACCTTCCGCCAAAAAATCCACCCGCCGCCGCACCATAAACATCTAAATCAGCAACGTTATCATCCGATATCACTATGTATACAAATACACATCCTCTTACCTATTCGAAAATTAAAAATAAAAAAATGGCGCCAAACGTCATTTTTGACATGTACGTCAAACTGTACACAGATTATAAATATAATGGCGCGAACAGACCCGCAACGATCAACAGCACGCGCGGAATAAACTTTACAAATGTATAATAATAATAATAGTTTTTTTTTTTTGGTCTGTACGTCATACGTGTAAATAACGACTTAAATTATATTTTTTTTTTATTTAACATCACTGCGGCTCCTTTTTTATTTTCAGATCGAGAACGCCATCTGCAATTATATAATAAATAATTGTTAGGTTTATTATTATGCAACGTTACCTAAATCTAGACCAAGCAAGACATCTATAGACTTCGACGCCGGAAGAGAGATCGGCCGACATTTTTATATTCGATGATGAGATGTTCACCTAGTGATGTTGAGTCGTGGTGGTGGGATGATATACACTGCACCATTTTCCTCGTCGCGTTGAGACATAAGATGTTAGTATAGTTACCGCCAGTAATTTCACTAGCCACAGCGCCCTTCAAATCGGAGCACAGTAACTTTTATAGACGGTCTCCGGCAACAGAGACCTGCCACCAAAACCTTCACATCTCTTCTCCATAACGTGTTCTTTCACCAGCATATTACTGAAGCGGAAATAGCCAAGTTCATATACCTTTGGTACGCTCTATATGTGTGGTATAGCCGCGAGTTGGATCCTCGAGCTGATAGTGAAGGAAATCATCAGCAAAATGACCTGTTCCAAGAACTAGATTATCTCTACTAAACTGCCCTTGATTACCGTTGACAAACGGCCTTAACTATTTTTTAGCGTGGGGTCCCAGCAGTGGGCACAATGTGGGACTGTCTATTTATTAATATAAAGCCTTTAAAAAACTTACCATCATTATCAGCATATACATAAGTGATCCTACGTGGAGCTGACTGTTTTCTCCCATGACTCTTTCTTCTCCCTTCCTTCACCGACAGATTGAGAACTTCGCTCTCATTCCTCACATCGTCCAAATCCCTCATCTTAATACTCTTCTCCGTTATGAAAATTGTTTTGGCACATATCTTCTTCTTCTCCTTCTCTTTGTAAATATGATTGACGCTCTGCTGGACCAACTTGTCTATGCGACACTCGAAGATCTTCAGGTCCGTCTCCAGCTCCTGCGCGTATATATCTCTCTCCCTCTCCAACTTCTCCTGGAAGCTCTTTGGGTCTTCTAATCTACTATTAAAGTTAATGGTTTTGGTCTCTGTGACTCTAGGACTGTTATTGGACGGTTCGGTATGAGATTCCTCTATTATCTCCAACTCCTCCTCAGGTACTATCGATGGATCGGACCTCTCCCTTAAAACCTGTCGAGAAATTTTGACCTTTTACTAGGAACACTGGGCCGCTTAGCAGCTGTGACTTACATATACCATCAAGCGACTGGTGGTGGGTCCATGTTCCTCGACCATTCCCACCGTCAAACAGTATCCTGTTCCGGTTGAATAGGCGCTGTAAGCTAGTGAAATTACTGGAGTAACGAGACTCACCAACCTAACCAGTGCCAACTTGTTACAGGCGAGTGTATCACTTACTATCAGGTGAACGTCCCAATAGTCCCGTCGTTTCGTTGAGAAAAAAAAAAAAAAAAAAGCTTCGCATCAGCGTTTTGTATCAAGTCAAATGAGTCATCTGTCACATGATTAATCTTCAAGCGAAGAACACCAGGGAACAGCGGTCATCATCATCATCATCACGGCTGGTGGCAGTGGCATCGTACGACGTATACCTGGACAAGATGGCGTCTTAATTTCACACAACGCGCTCTGACGTTGTCCCTGCGCGCGAGCAAGCCGCGCCGCTCCGACAGGGCGTCGTCCCTGCAGGCCCTCACCGCCCGCAGCTCCCTCGCCAGCCTCCTCAGGTGCTCCATGCTCCGTCTGCGGCTGTTCTGCGACGCGAGCTGAAGAATTAACAGATAAACCTATAACTGTTGGAGACCGCCTGAGGTACCATCGCAACGACAGATTTATCTGGATTGAAGGACCAAGTAGCTAACTTACTGAGGTAACGAGACTTATCACATATGAAGCTGTGAGATGAATGAAATATTCACCTGGTGGTAAGTGATACGCTTGCCCATAACAATGTGGTATTAGCTCTAGTACTCGCCGGCTGCTTCCTCTGGACCTTCGCGTCCAAGAAGCAGCCATTTTATTTGAAATAAAACGTGGCCACTTCTAGAAAGTACTGGGAGACCAGGATCTGGAGGTAGGCTGCTACACCCGTCAGGTTAGGTTGATGTGGAGTTCTCAGGTCTGCGGGAGGATGCATGGGGAGGCCAGCTTCCTACAGCGGCTGCCACAGTCTATACTGATGACAGCCGCACAGGAGGCATAAGTGGGTGCGGCGTTCTGTGTGATGCGGAACGCTGCAGATATTAAGACCAAGAAACTCAAGTTGGAGAACTACTAAACCGTCTACCAGGCGCATCTGGTGGCGCTAGTGGAGGCGTCGGGGTACGTGGCCAGCGAGTCGCAGTCGTGTGTCATATTGGGCGACTCAAGATCCGCTCTCGAGACAGTCGCAAGATCGGACACTCCCCAGCCTTTTTTTTGTTTGACGTGCAACATGCAACTCCTCGACCTCCTGCAGTTGCGCGGGCGACGGATTCCCCTAACCCATCGCCAAGAGGCCATGGAAGCCACGGTGGAAAACCTCTTTCGGCTCCCGGTATCGGCTCTCGGTACCTGTTAACGGCCGCGGAGGATAGGAAGAAGGGCGCATCGCAATACCGACACTCCTCTTCCCCCGCGGCTCCACCCCCGCCGCATCTACAGTGCGACACCGGTTAGTCGCAGAGGGTACTCTCTCCGCGACTCCACGTCGGCTGCAAGAGGCAGTATAAAACCGCCCCTGCTGTCTGACCGCAAAGGGCAGCATAAAACCGCCCCTGCAACCCCCGTCCGGTCCCGTAAGCTCCAGTTATTCAACCGGTGTTTGAACCTGGAGCGACCGCCGCGGACCGGCCGCGTGGGTTCCACTTCACCATGTGTCGGTCCACGGTGACTAAGCCCCTCCGCCACGACAAGGCGGGAACTCGCTGGAGGGCCCTCCAGCCCTTAGCGTTGAGAGTAAAAGCGGATGTAATGAAAGCACGAGCGGAAGGGACTTCAGTGTGTTCCGGTTTGAAGGGCGCTGTAACTAATATAATTACCGGGGTAGAGACTCAACGTCAAAGACGACGAGCTCAATGTAGTGTTGTGTATATCACACTAACTTGGGCCACGGTTATAGCCATGCACGTCACTCACCATCAGGTGAGCGTCTTGCTGGTCTTCGCTTCATTGATTAAAAAAAAAAGGATTTTAATATGAAAGTTGGAAAACTTTATTGTAGTGATTGTCTTGAGGACCTGAATCATCACAGGAATCTTTAAATGGGACATTTTATTGGTGGTAAAGGACCGTCAGGGTAAGTACCACCGCGACTCTTATTGCAGCAGTACTGCGTAATATTACCATGTTCCGGTTTTAAGGGCGCTGTAGCTAGTATTACGAAGGTATGGAGACTCAACACATGTCCCAACGCGATGGGTACAATACGGTGCAGTGTATAACATCCTAACTTGTTACGGGCAGGCGTATCCCTTCATCATCATCAGCCGACAGGCGTCTACTGCTAGACACTATCTGGCGTATTACTTACCATCAGGTAAACATCCCACTCGTATCCCAGCTCAATAGTCTAAAAAAAATCAAAACCGATAATTCTCTTATCTTCACATCCCCCCACCCCTCCCTTCTCTATAGCTTCCGTCTCCCCCGCAACGGCTCTCGCCGGCGCGGTGTCGGATTGCAACTGGGTATGCGGTTAACCGAATGCAACCCGACGCCCCGGCTCGCGTCTCACGGCGATACACCCGACCCGCCCCGCCCCACCACCACCAACTCCGGCCTCCACACCCCCCTCACCCCATGTCACAGTCGGCTACTGTGTGAACTGAACTGTTAATATAATTTAAACATCATTCTTTACACAGATTCCTCCTCTGATATATAAAAATCCACTTCCTCTTAAATACTTGTAAGGAGAGATCAGTGAGATGTTCACCTGATGGTAATCGATACTAGTTAGGATGCTAATTAGAATTACATACACAACATATTCTACTCATCGATTGAAGCTGAACATGTTAAATCTCACCACCCCTCTACACTAATTACAACACCCTTTAAACCGGAACACAGTAACGTTTGCATGCCACAGTTTGACGGCGGGAATAGATGGTGCAGTGGTACCTACCTACATTGTCTCCGGCAACAAAGACTTACTACTGCTTGTCCTCATTTTCACATGGTGTTAAGTAACAACGAAAGCTGATGGTGGTGAAGCATTCTAAGGTTCCTCCAACTCGCACAGTAAGGTTTGGCGGCTGCAATAGCAGCTGTAGTGCTACCTACCTAAACAGTCTCCGGCGACAGAGACCTAACATCAATTACTATTAAGTGTATCAGTTCCTATAAACCCATATCATCAAAATTTGGCAACAGCTTTTCGAAGAGAGATATGAACCTGTCAATAGTGCCTGAAGACGAGTTAGATGTGATAGAAAGAATCTCATACTGAACCTTCCAATAGCAGTCCTATAGTCACAGAGACCAAAACCCTTAATTTTAATAGTAGGTTAGACAGCCCAAATACATCCCCAGGGGGAAAGAGATATGTACACAAATTAATTGGAGATGGATCTTCAAATGTTGCATATACAAGTTGGTGCAGCAGAGCATCAATCATATTTACAAAGTGAAGGAAACAGTTCGGTACCGAAACTACTTTCATAACAGAGAAGAGTATTAAGATGATAGATGATACACTTACCCATTACAAAGTGATGATAGGATGCTGTACACAAGCACATATGCTCATTGCCGTGAGGAGTGAGATGTTGTCTCATAACCATAGTAATTTCATTAGCTAAACTCTTCCACTGAGAATACAGTAATGTTTGCACTCTACTGTCTATCAGCTCCAATAGGAGCTGAGGTGTTACCTACCTAAATGGTCTCCATCAACAGAGACCTACCGCTAATGTTAGTTATGGCTTCATCATATTGAATTATTGCAATATCCTTATTTAGTTTACCGTAAAACATTTATTACTCATAGAACTGGTTCACCGCATAAATACTTGAGAAAGGCTACAGTGTAAACTAGCTACAGGTTGTAAAGCTTCCGACTGATATGAATATGACAATTGTAACCTGTTCTGCAGAGAGTGTAAGAAAGATGATAGCTATTATGTGTCATTAGGAACGCTTAACACAACATAATACACTTACCCGATTCTTTATTCTCCGTCTTAAGCCCTTGAGGAAAGCGAGATCACTTTCACTGAGATTCAAAGATTGAACCCTTGCAGAGTATTTACAGGTTGAGAGCCCTGCAACTTCTTCCACTCTCATGTTGATTCCACGAGCTGGTAAAACGATTATTAATGTATAAATAAAGTCATAATGTATTATATAAAATTGGATGGAAGCTGTCAGGAAGGTGGTGTGGCAGTATAAACCATGTGGTCCATTTTGCATATGACCATATTCAATGGAGACTACGAAGGCAGTACTTGTATAGTACAATAACCACTTACTATCTTAATCACTGTATGCTCATTAACCATCTTTTATTATTTTAGTCACATTAAAAAGACGGTAAATAATATTCTTATTCAATGCAAAGCAGTACTAGTTAAAACGATAATTCCTCCAACACACAATCATTGCTTTGAAACAGAACATAAATTGACAAAAATTGTCAGACAAAAAAAATTTTATATTAAATACTAATCATTGATAGTAGAAATAAACCTTAGCAGTGTATATCTAGATTGTCTTTGACATTAACTAATAATGATTCTTTACCAACAAATTTATATCAACATTAATGGTAATAGCATGTTTCAAAAGCATAAATCTTTAAAATTAACATTTACATAACTTTGTGCAGACTTTGAGGATAAGCTGCACAAAAATGTTTTTTTTTTTATTTAGAAATTACCAATTTTAGTTTTCAATTCATAATTACACTGGTTACAAACAGCTGATCGGCTACAAATTAACGCGAGTAATAACTTAAAGCGCACAATATTTTTTTTATCGCCCGTATATTTTTCTTCGGATTGTTACATCATTAAAACAGGTACACTTATTTTACATTCAAATTTAATAAATTTTAAAGTCATTATTGTGTTCATTATAATTAAAAGTAAAACAAAACAGGAAACAATTTTGCGTCATATTTCCAATACCTGTTGCACTGCTTCTAAGAATTGAGCTCGAGTTTCAAATAGTAAAAAATTGTTTATCTACTAACCGTCCAATATCTCCTGATCGAGTTGGTATGAGCCCGAGTGCTTTGCGAACTCATCCATTCTTCATATTTGTAAACGGTTCGAATTGTTTATTATTATACAAAATAACTTCGTGTTGTTTCAATAAAATTCTTATCAAATGGCATAGGTTAGACATTACGCAGCTGTCAGTGTCATTATGCCAGATGATGTTCGGATTCGGAAGTTAACTATTATGACTCACTGGTTTATATTTTGTTTAAATAAACTTTAAAAATAGGTACCTACTACGGGAATTATTTCAGACATATTTCTTAACTTTAAAAAATTAAAATTGATATGTGTTACTTTTTTAAAGGGTTTTTAATATCAGCGTCTATACGTATTGAAAATTATGAAACGAACAGTTGTTTTAGTATTTTTTCTTTTAGGAAATTTGTTAATAATATTTTTATATTTATTTAAATTGTAAAATAAAATATAATTTTAAAGAAACTAATATACTTTATACTCTGTGATAAAATGTTCTGCTTTGCTTGTCTCAGGACAGTATGTAAGATTCTGTTCCTGTCTGATAGACGTTAAGCGATACGAAATTTAGATTTTGTTTCTTTGTTTTTGCCGGTGTTTTATTGTTTTCGCAACTTTACACAATTATTTTAGTAAGTTCTAGTTTATAATGAAATTATTACCTTAGATCTTAATTGTATATTGTTGATAAAATTTACAGTTTTGCTTTAATCTTCTCGATTTTATTTATTTTTACACGTGTATGACACAATTTTTTAAATACTGGTTTCGCGTTGATTTGTTTCTTTGAAAGTATTAAAAGGCCTCAAAAATTTTCAAGGTTTATATAAAAGATTTTTTTTTGTTTTCAAATAACATAATTTATATTCCGTCTTATGACAGAAATATTTTTTAACTAGTCTAAAGTATTATACAAATACGTGAACAGAACTAGTAACGACCAACACCCGCAATGTTTTAATTTATTTTGTAATAAAATTTCTTATTATTCACAATTGCGCCTCTTTTACAAGCTTCGATCGTCATTAATTTGATTTTTATTTTCATTTACATTTCCAAAGTGGATCAAGATAACGGTCATAACAAAAGTGTTCTCTCCTAAACCTTTTGATTTATTTAAATTCGTAGTTTATTTTGCATACTTTATATTTATCTAAATTTTATAGGCTTTACTCAATCTTATTACATTTTTAAATTAAATTATAGTACACATGAAAAAGTTGTTTGTCAAGGCTTATCTTGTTAACAACTGCTTTATATCTTTCACTTCAAATAATTTTTCCATTATAAATAAAATTATTTATGCTTATTTACTTATGAAATTATAGTGGTCATCTAAATATAATATTTATTTCCATTGTACTTTATTCACTTAACAATTCAGTTAAATGGCAAATTGGAGTTGGAACAATCAAGGTCAAGATTGGGATCCAATGCGAGATGACTACAATGATTCCACATATGAAGCACAATATCTTGATGATAATTCAAGGTGATTTATTTACCTTTTTTATAAAATTCGTTACGTTTTAAAACTGAGGACATAAATAACTAGTATTGTTTATTTAATGTTACATTTTTGTTTTATTTTACAGTGAAGGTGTTCAGCTAGATCAGTGCCGCTTATACATAACTAATATTCCTAAAACCCTTAATGAAGAAGGGCTTCGGACAGCATTTGCTAAATATGGCACACTTTTGGAAGTCTTTCTTAGCAGAGATCATCAGAAACGATATGGACTGGTACGATATGAAACACCTGGGTTAGTTAATAATTCTTTTTATTAAAGCTGTTTCTCTATAAAGTGTTCAATGATTTTCATGAGTATAAAACCAGTTTTGTTACTATGTAATGAATTTTTGTTTCAGAGAAGCAAAACTAGCAATGATGAAATTGAACAGGACTGAACCTCTTAAATTAAACATAGTCATAGCCCATAAGGTCAGTGTTATATAGATACCATTTTAAAAACATTCCTTGGTCCGTTTTATTATGAATGGTTCAAGTAGCCACTGCTTGCTGAAACTTATATACTACTGACATCAATTTGTGCCTGGCTTTTTAGTATATTACTTTAAAAATCTGTTACAAGGCAAGTAATAAACAGCTGCATCGTAAAGGATTGTAGGCAAAAACTGACCATTTATTTTCACAGAAGAAAACACAAAATAAAAGTGGAAAGAAAAATCAGAGCTCTCGAGAAGACAAAGCAAGTGTTAGCAGCAGAGAAAGAGTTGTTCAGTGAGTTGTATTTTATATATAACTAATAAAATGTTGATTTTATTACCTTATAATAATCGAACCTATTCCTTAGGAGAGTGTTTTAAATATTACTAAATCTCTTCCACCTAAATTTAAGATTTATAAAGCTTTTAGAAATGTGAAGAAAAATCAATATGTGTAGTTTTTATTATTTAATTTTATATTTGGTGTGGTTTATACCTGAACCTGGCACTTGGCTATTTACCATAACAAAAAATATTATCTTTCACATTTTTAATGTACTATAAACATTATGGATTCAGCAGTTGACAACAATAATGATAATATATGATGATGATGAACATCATTGAATATCAACAAGCTTTTATAACAGTGTTCTGAAAATGTTCAATTATTAAAATGTTATATGCATTAAGTTATGATAAATTGTTTAAAATTACTGGTGGGTAGGTGTCTGTTGCCAGAAACCGTCTAGGTAGGTACCATTGCTGCACCTATTTCGGCCGCCAAACAGTAGTGCGCAAATGTTACTGTGTCCCAGCTTGAAAGGTGCTATAGTTGGTGTAATTACTGGGTTAAAACGACCAAACGTGTATGTCATTCCAACTAGTGCCACGTTATGGGCGGGCATATCGCTAACCACCAGGTGAACGTACCGCTCGTCGCGTCACTTGAAATAAAAAAAATAAATAAAAATAAGTGTTTTTCTATTGGATGAACTAAATTTAGTTAATCCCTTTTTCTAATATCTTTTTGCACAAATTTAAAAGGTTGAATTTAGTCTATGATCGAATCGGAGTGCGTTTTCGCCATTTACTATGGTAAAAAAAATCATGCTTTATGTTAGGTATGAATCGAATTAAAACCGAGGCGCCTTGATATGTTTCTTTAAATGTAACCTCAAAAACTAGGTTTTAAAATAGTAAATGCCATTTGTAAAGTATTTTTATAAATTTTCATACCAAACAGAAAAATTATACTTCAATCAAAATAAGACAAATTGAAAAAAAATATGTCTTTGGTCTCGTACTTTGTCTATTATCTTTGGTAAGTAAGGTACATTACGCGCTATTCAAAAGGAAAAAATATAAATAATAGTATACAGCTTGCAATAGAGAATATATAAATATTAACTAAGATTGGTTGTACGTTGTAAAACAGCATAAAAAAACTTATTGAATACCTAGTATTTATGCTTGAGCATCCAGTACGGGTAGTAGAAAGAAAATACTCGGTTTTAAAACCTAGTATCGTAAATACGACGGATCCCTTACGTTACGTTGAAGTTGAAATTTGAAACTCGCTGGAAGTCGTTATCGTCGAGAATAATATTATTATTTTAAAAGGAGTATTAAATAAAAAGTTTTATTTTTACAATTACACAGAAATAAAGTAATTAATTTTGTTTGTGATTACGATGCTTTTAAACAAGTACTTTTCATCTTTGGATGTCGAAACGGATGCCGAGTGAGTTATAATTTTGTGATTAAATATATAATATGGCATTAATAATTATTAAGTCCCTGTTTATTGTTTTATATCCATGTGTTTAGTTACAATTGGTGTAATAGAAAATATATTAGGTAGACTGAAGTAACGATATATTTTGTAAACGGTTCTGCTAAATATTTTGATTTTGTGAGTTTTCTAGACAATGCAGCTTGTGAAGTTCTCGGCGTGTTTCCCATATGATTATATGACATGATTAAAGTAGTTAACCATCATTTAATTATAATTGTTTATCCGTATTTTATGTCTTAAAATATAATTTGTTAACGTTAAGAGAATAATTCTTTAAATTGTTAAATTACCTGCAGATTTATTAAATTATTCTGCCGGTTAATTAACTTATCTATTTTTTTCAATTTACATGTATATATTGTTATACACATTATATATAAAAAACTCGTAAAGAGATTTGTTTTCTCAATTCTATTTACTTCCTAAAATGGCTATCTTAATATTTCAAATTAAACATTCTAATTGAAATAAGTTATAGTATTATTAAAATATTGAACAAAATACAATGGACTTGATTACTTTTGAAAAAAAAAAACTACAGAAAATAGTAATTTGTAATGTATGCCAGGTTCAACATGTCTCCTTCATGCAGGATAATTGATATGATAACAGTGTTGAATAACTTACCATAGGATTGTATCTTAAAATGCCATGTTATGAACGTTTGCAATCATTAAGGTAATCCGGTCTTTAGATGGATCGGTTCAGAGGGAATTGGCGCTCTTCAAACCATTGATATAGATTCTTTATCCAGGATATTGATCTCTTGCCCTCACTTCACTTTCCTCTAATCTTGCCCTGTATAATGTGCATCAGTATTTCATATCTTAAGTTTCTTATTATGTGCTCTAAATATTCCAGCTTTTTTTTTATTATATATAGGAGTTGTGTTGTTTTTGTGCTGTAACACTGTTGATGGTTTTATTTTTTTCTTCAGGTCATCCTCAATATTTTCCTATACAGAAATTGTAAAACGGACTAGTTTTATCTTTCTTGATTGTGTATTTGTATTACATTCTAGTATGTTTAATTGTTTGTAAAACTGCAGCTATTTCTGCCGCTAAACAATAGTATGCCAACATTACTGTGTTTGGGTTTAAAGGTTGTCATAGCTAGGGTAGTTAGTAGACTAATGAGACATAACATTTTATGCCACAAAGAGACAAACACTATATCATATAGTGTATATCATCCGAGCATACACCATATTGTTATATGCAGGTGTATAATTTATTACTATTGTTTCTCATCTCGTCATTGTAAAATAAACAAGTTTGTGAAACAACCCTTGTCAATGTTTTGTGAGTATAGATGATTCTTGTTTTGGTGGAAAAGTATACTCTTTTCTCTGGTTGACAAAAATACATACTACTCTGTAAAAGTATGATTTATATGTATCGATAAATTGCAGAAAACCTAATGAATGTCCGCTCTCCGTCAATGGTGATGGAGACATGGAGGATTTTACTGTTGATGATGAATTGGTGAGCATGTTTTTGAAATGCAATTTATACACGGAGAAAGATAAATGTTAAAAGTAAATTTTATTTTTTTGTTTTTTTATATATACATTTAAATTAATACACTTGATTTAAAGAAAACTTACTGTTTTGGTGACTACATTGAACATGTTTTTTTTATTATTACACCAGAGTCATGCTGACAATATGGATCCGGAGCTACACCTGCAGTTAGTCCAACTGAAGATGGAGCACTTGAAGCTGCAGGAGGCACAGCTGGAGTGTAAACAGCGCATGCTGATTCTTAATCGGACTGGAAAAAAAACGGTATGTCATATTTTTAATAACGACAGTCTTATGGTAGTAGCAGCAAGGTTATAATTTGCATTAACTCTTCGATTTGTTCGTTTAAAGAAAAATACAATCTTGATTGAGGATATGAGAAGGGTCTTTAAAAATTGATAGGGTTAAATGATGACTAAATCTAATCCGCTCCAGTGGGTTACTAGCTAGCAGCTAACACTAGATAGTTAGCAACTTATAATCCTGCCACCAAAGTATGATCCCTTGGTTCCAGTTATCAATACTTGAGAGCTGAAGTAAGCGCACTTCACTATCTGGCACTTCACTGTCACTTAATAATTAACCAAAAAAAAAAAATGTTGCAGTTGCCTCAGAGCGGGACGAACAGATACATGCTGTCCAATGGGAGGATCCTCATCAGGAATGTGAATGATAGGTGTGTAACGCTGATGATCTTATGAATTTAACACTTTGATAGTTAAAGTACCTTCGTGTTTTCTCACACTGGAGTATATATAGGATGACTGCTTAATGGTCTACAATCACACCATCAATTGGTTGTATGTATTACCATGTTCCCGTTTCAAAGATTTTATAGCTTGTATAATTATTGGAGTAACGAAGATATAAATTCTAGTGTGATAAGGCTCTCAGTTGGTGCTGTGTATATCATCTCTAATGTCATGTTGGGCAGGCATCGGTTACCATCATATATTTTTTTCTTCTTTATTTGACTATGCGACGGATGAGCGAGGAGTTCAGCTGAACGTGACACTAGCTAAGATGATATATACTGCGCTGAATTGTACTTGCTTTGACACGAGATAGGTAGAGTCATGGCAGTAATTTCACTAGTCACAGCACCCTTAAAACCTGAACACAGTAATGTTTGGACACTTAGTCGGTCACTGGTAACAGAGACCTACCAGCAGTGATCGCTCAGTATATAAGTGCAGGTTCGGTTCCCATTGATGTTCCCCCATGACTTCTGGTGAGGAGAAGCATTGTGAACTGACATGATCCAAAAATAACAGCTTCCATGTACATTCGATATCAAGCCAACTTGTTCTTTGCTACACATTGAACTATATTTTTTACTATCCTTGTGAAAGGCCAGAGTCCCAACACTGGGAATATATAGTGGGCATATGATTTATATACATTTAAGAATTCTTTTGTTTTGCCTTCACACATCCAAGATTGTGTTATGGTGGGAAATATTTATGGTAAGTGAGGAAATGTTGAATATTTTTTTTAAAATAATGCTTTTTTAAAGATTTTTCTTTTAACAACACTAAGGAAGTTCTCAATACTCGCGTGACAAATTCTGTTGCTGCTTCATCATCATCATCTCCTCTAGTAATGGATATTCACTGTTGAACACTGCTCCACTATGATGCTTTATTTGTATTTTAATTATACTTCCCTTGTTGGAATATTTATCATCTCCACCGATGGATGTCCACTGCTGGATACAAATCTATAACATGCAGCGTATAGATCTCTACATACCCACCTACATGGATAGGTTATATTTTAAGCCATGTTTACTGTTGCAAGTCTGTCAATTTTTTTTAAGCATAAAGACAGCAGTATTCCGGTTTGAAGGGTGCTGTAGTTAGTGAAATTTGCGATAATGACTCTGGTGTATATAGTCCTAACTATTGTCTTATTGTTATCGGTGATACCACTTATCATCAGGTATAGCTCGCGCTGGTCTAGATAGTATAAAACAAAATTTCTACACACACCAACACTGTTCACTTAATGTTGAGTGACGCTGCACCAAGTAGTATTCGTGTTATTGAGATTTTATATATTTTTCATGCTGAAATTGCTCTAGTTACAGCGCACCTCAAACCGGAACAAATTCAGACATTCAGCATAATACTGTTTGGAGCTGTGATGGTACTTAGGTAGATGATCACGAGCAACATGGATATTAACAGAGTTTTGTTTACATAGGGGGAATGAGGCAGTCGACTCCGAGAGCTTAGACGTCGGCAGTGGAGATGCGGTAAGCCATCCCTTGTGCTTGTAATCTATAACTACCCTCTCTCCCACTCTGTCTCATCACCGCTTTAACGCATTTATATTAGTCTGGAAATGTACTCCCAGGATACACCTTTATTGTTCCCACTGCTGCTATCCTGATTCAGCCACAAGAGAGAGAGAGAGAGAGAGAGTCGGTCATTCTCACAGAATGATTAGATTTTAACATATAGATCATTCTTCCGAGTTATAATTCCTTGAATTTCATAGCACTGAAAAAAAAATCGTTTTTAATTTAACGTCTGTTACATAGCACATTGAGACAGCTTGTTCAAGCTTGGTGTAGTTATCATCGCCAGCTGATAGACGTCCGCTGCTGGACGTAGGCCTCCCCAAAGATCTCTGCTGTAGTGTATGTTCATCTATTTAACAGACACAAACAACCTTAAACCCGTGTCATTAACTGTTAGATTTCGATGGAGACGGTCCAGGTAGGTACC
Source organism: Ornithoptera priamus (assembly GCA_029034505.1). NCBI lineage: Eukaryota > Metazoa > Arthropoda > Insecta > Lepidoptera > Papilionidae > Ornithoptera > Ornithoptera priamus. The sequence goes on along the minus strand of JARDWD010000252.1, from coordinate 55,744 downwards.
ACCGCAGCGCCAGACAGTAGTGTGCAAACATTACTGTGTGTATTGAAGGGGGCTGTAGCTAGTGAAAGCACTGCGGTTACGACGCTTAACTAATGTCACGAGGCGACGAGCACGTGGTGCACTGTATGTCATCCTAACTAGCAGTGTGTTATTCGGGGCGGGCGTATCGCTTACCACCAGGTGAACGTCTAGCTGGTTCGTGGAAGTAAAAAACAAGTATGGGTTTATCCGTCGAAGTTGTTTAGTCCAAATTTACTAAAAAAGCATATTTCGTCCTTGCTCTCTCGTGTTTTGGCTCTAGGAAACTGTCACATTTAGAGGGGTAATAAAAAAATATCCTTCCCACTACTGGGACCCGACTCAAAGACGGCGGGTTGTTATGTCCAAGAAAGATTTATTTAATTGGCATTTCGAGATGTTTCCTTGCCCGGAAATGAAGTTTCGAGATCAAATCCGCGCTTCCTCCAGACAACGCGTATAACTGATCTACAAACTGAGCTATTCCGTCAGCTCGCAATAGATTACGATCACCAACATTTGTGAAGACTTTCGTGTGTAGGAAGGAATAATAGTAGGTGGGTAAAGTCAGAGTTTTATGGTATTTTCTCCCCCTAAATCTCCTCCAGTCTTGAATACATAAGAGTGTTCTAATATGGCCTTCATTGGCACCCTCACTGTGTTACGGGAGATCACAGCTTTTTCATCTCTTTAGGGTATGCTTGTCAAGTGATAAGCATCCCTGCCCTCAACACCTGCGAACACTAAGACTGTTCAAGAGTTTCTACAACTGTCATGACTTCCACTAGTCTTTTCCACACCAGTTCGAGTGTACATCAGTGTACACACTTTCTGTTGAAAAAAAATGAACACTTCAATGATTTTATTAACTATATACAGTAGAATAAAAATATTTAAATGCAATACACCTTATTGATAATTAATTGTTACAAATAATAAACATGGCAAAAACTGATGCAGCATACGAAATCATTTCACAATAAATGATAACCCTCACATCGATCACGTCACAAAGTTCACCACTGGTTCCGTAACTCTTTATAGACGTAGAAATAGAAAGTAGCAGTTGGCAGTCGAACTGATACCGATACCCAGGTGCGTTTGTCGGCAGAACTCGAAACGGAATTGCGCCCGCGTCCAATCGTGGGTCAGGTCCAGCTCCGGTGACGGGTGTTCGTCGGCCTCCACTTGCGTGCACTGCGAGGAGAAAAGCCAAGCTAACCTCACGTGGGACGCGCAGGACAAGTCGGACGTGGCCAGCAAACTGACGGTGACGTCGAAGGTCAACAATTCAAATCCGACTTTGAAAACCGTCGACCTGAGCAAAGAGTCGAAAGGCTTGAAGTCTGTTAGTAAGAGGTCTGATTTTACGAGCGAAAGGAGAGAAAGTGATAAGGAGAGTGGAGTGCTGTATGATTTTAAGTTTAGCGATTTTTCAAGTAGCACGAACGAGGAGCACGATGAAACCAACCGGTTGATACAGCTGCGGAACTCCGATTATTCGGACATTGTCGACGAGAAGTTGAAAGTGATCATCGCTTTGAATGGCTACCCGAACTCCAAAATGAGGCTGAAACAGATGGAGAACTTTCAAAGATCGCTCTCTGGAATCATTGATATGCAGCTGAAAGCGGGTTTGTTGAAGAAAGTACCGTCCTTCCTCGACTATTACTTGAATAAGGGTGCGATAGTTTGCATCTGTAGAGATTTAGAAACTAGAGATTGGATAGTAAGAGTTTCAGTCGGTCTGGAAGAGAGAATGAAGTGTGAATTGATAATATTAAATTCTAAAGTGAAAAGGATATGCCTGGGTGTCCTTACGATACCCAAGTCCTGTTGGCCGGCAACGGCATTGGACGTTTTCAAACTGTTGCAATACTTTAATCCCACCTTGAAAACAGATTTGTGGAAAATTTACTCTCAGAAGATCTCCGAGAACGTTGAATGCACGTCGTTCTTGATCGACAGGGTTTCCGGGGAGATCATACGCGGGCCGACCTTCAAAAACGTCATAGATTACAGTAACATGGAGTTCGAGTTGACCGGTTACACGGAAATATATTACGAGAACTTCTTGACCGAGCTCCGGGATGACTTGAGCAGCGTGGCCTCGAGGGTCAAGTTATTGGATGAGCTTAAATCCGAGGAAATTATAACCACGACCGGCTCGTCTGTCAATATGAAGATGGCGGCCGAGTTGAAAGACGCGAGTGATAAACAATCGGGAACTAGGGAACCCAGCGACGCTGTCGATATTAAGAAAGATCTAGAAAACTCGCTACAAAAAGACATACTCCGGCGACTTAAAGACGTTGAATATATTAACGACAGAAACGAGACGATCGTGTGGTCGGTCAAGACCAACGACACGGTGAATAATCATCAATCAAATCGAGACGAAGACACGACACAAGACGTGTGCGATAACGTCAAAGACAAGGATGAAACAGTATCGTCCATCGCCGAATTGACCGAAATTACCGACTCTCTGGTGGAGAGCAACGAAAATCTTCTAGCCAGAAACAGCACGGTGACGATAGATAGCAACAGAGGTATCGCGTACCACCGACGCACCAACTACCTACACGTGGACAGCGAACTGAAGGTCGCTATCACTCTCGACGGATATCCGAACAACAAATTAGAAGGAACGCACATCAGGCGACTGAAGCGCCTCTTCAAGGAATATTTACACAAGGACATCAAGAACAGACGCTTCACAAACCTTATAATCCCCAAATTTCAAGACGTTTACTTATCGAACGGCGCCGTGATCTACATCTGTGACAGTTTAGAGACTAAGGAATATCTAACCGAGATCCTAGCGAAGTTTATAAATTCGACGAGTCTCAAGTTGGTCTTCAAGGACGTGAACAACCTCGTCCGTTTCACGAGGGTCGTTATGCGTTTGCCGAAGGAGCTCGCCCATTTGGAGTCTCGGGAGATCATATCGAAGTTGGTCGAAAAATATCCTAATCTCAAACCCGACTGCTGGAAGTATTATTCGGATGTCGCCGGTAAACAGAAGCGGCAGTTTGGCATTGAACCAGAATCGATTGACATAATCAAGAGTCCCGAATTTAAATTCACGTATGAAGACGAAGTGATCACCTTCAGGATAATAGATAGGAAGAGGAAGGAGCTTAGTTTCACCGAAACAGAAACAGCATCCGTAATTGATAACGTCGAGACTGAGGCTATCTGGGAGAAGGTATCCAAAGAAATGTACTGCCCAATAGACACAGACTTGTTGAACTCGTCTCTCACCCGGATACGCACAAACCACTACTCCGATTTGGTGGCCGACGATCTGAAATTATACGTGGGTCCTTCGAACTATCCGGAAACCCGAGTAGATGAATCTTTGTTCTTTACCATTAAAAACGGCATGAACAGCATCGTACTGGAAGCTGTCAGGAACGACCTGCTAAATACGGTCATACCGAAAATACACGACATGTATCTGTTCGATGGGGTCATATTCATAATATGTAAAGATTTCACTTCGAAGAAATGGATCGAGGATCACATCCCAGCGGTCAATGCTAAGTTGCATCTCAACCTGAAGTCGACGGAGTTTCGGGGCGCAGTCGGCATCGTGAGCATGGTGGTGAGAACCGACAAAGACACAGACGAAGTGATATCAATATTGCAGGAACAGAATCCGAGATTACGTACGAAGTACTGGAGGAAGATCAGTATCGTGCGATCTAAAAGCAAACTGGACGTGGTGTTGCAAATTGATAAACTATCAGCTCAAGTCATATCCAATTACAGCTTCAACAAGTTCATCGGGCCGAACCCCGTGCAGTTCAAACTGGGCCATTTAAAATCGCTCATAAAGCCGAAGAAGAGCTTGGAATATTTAAACCGGAAACGGTGCGATTCGAACAGAAGCGAAAGCGATTCCAAAAACGAAGTAGATGCGATCACGGCGGAGGCTAAAATAGAGGGGGCGTATGCCAAAGCCGAGGCAGACGCGTCTAGCTATGACGTGGAATCGGAAATTAAGTCGGTTGGAGACAAGATAGCTGATGATATCATTGCGTACGTCGGCAGACACAGAAGCATCTCTGATTGGACGGAGAAGCCGAGCGAAAGCTACTGCAAACTTACTCTAAAAGTACCCTCAAAAATACTACCGGAGGATAAAGAGGATTTCAACATCATACTGGATCTCCTGGAGGATAAGAACCCCGGTCTGAACACGGAGCTGTGGAAGATCAACTACGATTTTAAATACCCCAGCAAGGGCAGGTTCACGGTGCTGGTGGACAAACAGTCGGCGACCGTCATAAAGAGCAAGAACTTCGACCCCACTTTGGGGGGGGAGAAGTTGAAATTTACCTTTTAAAACTAACGTTCTCTGTGATATCCCAGTTTAGGATGTAAGTTCGCTTTCCCACCTGGCGCCAAATCTGGTGCACGAAAAATCTTAATCTAGTGCAGAACTTTCACATGCGAAAGTAATGACATAGACAGTAGAATAAATTATATAACGTTAGGGTCCACCATTTTGGACCATTTGGGAGATATATCATTATTTTATATTTATCTAGTCCAAAATATTTAAGTTAATCAATCTTGAACGCGGCCGAAAGTATTAACAAGTAGAATTAACCGGAACGCTCGAATATAACGAAGTTATAATGTCGGTAACTTATAAAAACTTGTACAAGTTGATCGTTTAATTTTAATTTCATTGCCATAAAATGACCGCATGACCATAAATTACCATAGAGCAAATTACTCTATAATTACAAATCCGAGAATTGCTGGAGTCGATAAAAATACTTCACAGTTAATTGATTTTTAATCTGTTATAAAGTTTAAATACACAATTTAATACTTTTTACATGATACCATTCCAAAATGTGTTTTTTTTTTTATTTAAAAAAAAAAAAGAACTATCTATATTCCACAGACAAGAGCTTTATCATTTTTAATGTAATATGCGGAAATCGATGCGACTTAAAATCGATTTTAGTTATTTCGACATTTTAATTCTAAAGTTGAATCTAGTTTAGTATTTCCTTTTACATGTTTGAAAAAAAAAATGAAAATAAATCTGAAATCTATAGATAAGAAAACTATGAATTTAGCGAAAATCGATTAGTGACTTCAAAACAGATTTTTTTTATTATTATATTAGAATTAACGCGACACCGTTGTGCATCTGATTTTTTTTTTTTTTTGTCTATGACTCGAAAAGTATAATAGTTACTGTTGTGCCTTACTCTAGTTGTGTGATCGCGGTTGTGATATCCGGTGGTGATGTTATGGTAAATTGATTGTTACATACCATTTACAATTTAATCTCGATTATCTAGTGCGAGTTAATTTTGTGATATTTATCTAGAGTAATTAATTTTGGACGATTTCAAAAATCGTACAACGTTCCAAACGGTAATTGCATTTTTTTTTTCTTATCTACGTCTTCGTTTGAATATAAGGTTGCCAGCGGTTATTTGTACGATTAAGTTTTTACATAGGTTTTAGTATAAGTGCTTTCGTGACATGGCAACATTTACTATGTGTTTTGTTTTAGTTTATTTTTAATATTAAACGATTAATTGTTTAGTTTTATTATTGATTATTTGTGATGTGACAATTGTGCTCTCCTGTTTATTGATGTGTAATTTTTTTTTTTTTACTATAATAAAATGATTCGTAATTGCCTACTTTGCGTTCTGCATTTGACCATACAATTTTTTTATCTACCCACCGAGGCCAATGAACTACGTTAGTTTTTTTTTATAGAGAGGGTAGGCAAACGAGCGAATAGTTCACCAGAGGGGTTGGTGCTGCGTTGCCAACCTTCAAGGGGAATAGTTCTCTCTTTTTTTGAAGGCTTCCATGTCATATTGGTTCGAAATAGTAGAATTTTTTTTTATTCAAATCTACGAGACGAGCGAGATGTTTACCTGATGGTAAGATATACGCCTGTTCGTAACAATTTGGCTCTAATTAGGATGTTATACACTGCACCATATTGTACTCGTCGCATTGAAATATATCGAGTCCCATTACCTAAATAATATTTACATAAGCTACAGCGCCCTTCAAATCGGAATTATCGATTTCGATTTTTTTTTTAGTCTTGAGCGAGGGCACCAGTGGGATGTTTACCTGATGGTAAGTGGTACGCCAGATAGTGTCTAGCAGTGGACGTCTGTCGACTGGTGATGATGAAGGGATACGCCTGCCCGTAACAATTTGGCTCTAGTTAGGATGTTATACACTGCACCGTATTGTACTCATCGCGTGGGGACATAAGGTGTTAAGTCTCATCACCCCAATAAAATACTAGCTATAGCGCCCGTCAAACCGGAACCTAGTAATGTTTGCACATTACTGAATATCGGCTGCAAGAGCTGCGGTGGTAGGTACTTACCACCAGTATACTTTCCCATTTAAAAATTCCTGTGATGCTCCTCAACTCCTCAAGAAAATCTCCATGGGAAGATTATTCGATAACTTGATGGGTTTTGATGGAAAGTTTTAGAACCGAATTCTACTGATGATGAACTCCTGGTTGGTATCTTACTCTCCAAGTTCACGTATACCTTTAGGAAAAGCATTATTTCAGCAGGGAAGAGAAGTTGGTCGAAGAAGGTATTATATATATATATATATGTATGTGAAGATATTTGGGGGGGGGGGTTATGTCCAGCAGTGGAACTCTGTCGGCTGATGATGATGATATATATAAAAATGATTTTTTTTTTATATGAACTGATACATTTTTCCATATACTGAAAGTAAGGGTATATATTAGGATTAAATCATCATCAGCCTTTATGGATCCACTGCTGGATATTCTTCCAGCAGCTTTTCAGCTTTCCGCATCCATAAACTTCCGACTCTTATTAAGCCGTCGCATCATCGGGAGTATGTTTCACATCCCTTTTTGTTATCAGGGGGAAGAAGACAAGGTTATATGGGATTTATATCCACTAAACCCTCGGTGGTCATGGTCAGGGCATTACGGGAAGCCATGGGATGCTTACGGATCGTACTGGTCCCTTCCGGCGTTACTCCTAAAACACTTCCCAGAAGCTTTCAGCCCTCGCTTAGATACAAGCACCAGACCACCTCATACTTAATCCAGGACTCGCTTAATGGACATTGATTGACCCTCGTCATCAAAACCCACGAACCCGAAAAACCTGTTCCTTAGTCCTGTTCTTAACAACCCAAGACTATCAGGGCAAGACTTTCACACCCTTTACTTCCTGTATGCGGTTTCCACTCCAAAGCCGACTTAACCATTCCAGCTCCTGAAGTTTGAGAGCTACGGTAATTTTGCTCCTCTGCCGAAACATACTCTTTAATATCCGTTATACAGGGTGTCCCGTGTCAGATTTAGGATTTCTTAATTAAATTAAAGGATGTTAGTATTTTAGAATATAAATATATTTGTCATAAAAAGAAAGGATTTTTTGAAGATCACTCCGTCCAAATTTTTTCTTTCGTGACTGAGGAGGCTCGTGGTGGCTCTAGCTGTGTGAACCGTGGCCCCATCGTGTTGGAACCACGTGTGAGAGCTGTTCGATGGATGTTCTCTTAGTTACGGTATAAAAATGCGGCGATAGACATCACCATCAATAGTTACGGTTGCTCCACGAGAATGTTCAAAGACAAACTGTCCAATTATTCCATTGACAGGAGACACCAGTCCACTGCGACATCATGATTTACCAATCCATACAAATGCCGCGCCAAACTGTAACCCCTCCCTGGTCCTCTATCCCCCGCGTAACCGTTAGAAAATTATTCGAATTTCAAACCCTGAATCTGCCACGGGACACCCTATAACTCTATCTATCTCATACTGATGACAAATCCGATTGATGAGCCATGATCAGGTGCCGTCACCACCACGTGTGTCATGTGTGATGACACCACTTATTGTAATTTTTTTTTTTAATATATCGTACTATGCTCTGTATTCAATTACTAGCTGTTCCTATACCACTTCGCTGGCCGTATATATTAAATTGTACTAGAGATTTGCGTGAAGTATTCCTCGGGAGCTACCGCAACCGCGAATGAATTTCTATACCAACCGTTACTATAGCAACCGAATAAATATAACCAAATGAGAATGTTCGTAAAAGTTGATTAGATATGATGAAGCATCTACGAAATATAAAAAGTAAATAGCCTATAAACATCTACAGATCCTTCCGCTTCGAATGCTGGTGTGTCCACATCGATACGTTCACTAGTTTTCACGTGATTAGCGAACAAAGGAAACCTATTCATAATATATATATATATATATAGATATATCAATCATGCACCTTAATAAATATACAAAGAATTTTAACAAGAAGTCTTATTAAGTACTAAGAATTTGTTAAGATGCGGTGGTAAGTATCTGTGTTCCGGTTCCAAGTGCGCCGTAACTAATGAAACTACTGGGGTAACGAGACATAACTATAGTCTCAAGGCGACGGGCGTATCACTCACTATCAGGTGAACGTTCCGCTCGACGCCTCTGTTAAATAAAAAGAAAATTGGGATTCTCTATGTATATATGTCAGCTGAAGAATAAACCATCTTATTGCTTATATTTTCAAGGTCGATAAGGGCATGCAGCACAAGCCGCCAGCGCTGCAGCAGTCAGCTTCGCGAGCCTGCGTATTGTGCAGCTCTCCGTCCACCGCGTTCTGCTCGCTGTGCGGCATCACGCCGTACTGCGGTGCGAGGTGCCAGCAGCAAGACTGGGCCGAGAGGCATATGAAAGTATGCAGGAACCTCACCACGTGAGTTACGTCATACTGCCGCATCTCTTTTTGGGGTAACGACACTGCATCTTATGTCTCAAGAAGATGATCACGATGTGGTACAGTCCATACCGTTCCAACTAGGGCCATGTTTTTATGGGAGGCTAGCCTTACCATCAGGTGAACGTCTCGCTCGTCTCGTCTTGCTAAACCTACTCTTGCCATTTTAATTGAAGGTCAATGGTAAAGCTACGTGGCATACATCCCCTCATAATTTTTTTTATGTTGGAGGGAAATCTTTGAATGATATGCTTCTTGGTGGATGTCAGGGTAATGTAAGATTTTTACTCGAACTCTATTAAAACTCCATAGGTGGTCTCCTTCAGTGCATTAGGAAGAGTCTAGGGATCTCCAATGGAATATACTGGTGCCTATCTACACTTTGGCTTAGCGGGTATAATGGAAGAGTCACACCTTCAGCACCATAGCTGAGCTACTGCAGGAACCACTTTGCCACTGCTTGTCACGCTAGTTGGCTTATTGACCATTAAAGGGTCCCCCTTCTGTACCATTTTATATTTCTGTAATTATTCAGTTGTCTTTGTGGTTGGTATATAAAACAAGTTTTAATTTTTTTTTTTATATTTTCTTTCTCAGAGTACCACCAGTAACTCCACTGCGACGCCCCTTTTCACTCGCCATACAAAATATGGAGGATGATGAAGGCATACTTGAGGTATTGAACCATATCTTCACTGCACATCACAGTTTACTGATGGTAGGACTGTTGCCGAACAATTTCTAGGTACAAATACATACGAATCTAGTTCAAGGACCTAGCTAGTCAAAGTACTATAAGACTAACAGAATAAAGAGGAAAGGAGCTTTTAAACCATGTAAAGGTTCATGAACATGGATATGGATGTACCAATTTTCTTCTTCTCTTTGTCGTAACCTCATGACTGAGGGACGTGACTATGGTCCGTTGCCCTGACCACCATTTCTTTTCAGAAATTTCTGTCTTGCGCCATTTGGATGGATGATTATAGGGTAGCTCCCGTAGCGTCCTGAGTTGCGCGTCTCCATCTTGTAGGATACGGCCCTCTCGCTCTCTTTCCTTCCACACAACCAGTAATAATCAGTCTTTCCAGACTGTCTGGGTCTCGCCTGACCGTGTGTCCGAAGAATTTGAGGACTCTCCCCCTACAGATTGTTGAGAGCCGTGTTGTTATGTTCAACTGTTTGAGGATTGACTCCTTTGTGCGACGTTCCGTCCAGGATATCCTCAGCATTCTGCGCCAGCACCACATTTCGAACGCGTCAATCCTCGATCTCACTCTCGCTTTTAGTGTCCAGGTTTCAGAAGCATATAGAAAGATAGAAAATATGAGCGTCTGCATTAGCTTCTTTTAGACGTTGCGGCTAATACATCAATCAGAACAACATCAATAAATAAATCTTTTCTTTTTTAATAAAATTAAATCCCTATCACCATTGAACATACTGATACTTGATTCCAGAAATTCTCCAAGCCAACAGGATTGAGAACTACTCAGCAAAACAATCGTCCCAATCAAAGCTCTAGCCTGAACAGCAGACTCCTCAACAATAGGCCAGTTGAGAACAAAGCGCAAAATGTTCAAACTCAAAACGGGAGACGTCAACAAAATGGACCCAAGGACAGAGCGCCAATTGTTAGGTCCGTAGACGGTAGACCTCAGGACAACAGATCTCGGAACAATCGACAGCAATACAACGGATCTCAAGATGATACGCAGCAGATTAACAGAAACCAAAAGAACAAGACCGCAGAGAACAGAGCTGTAAAGAAACCACAGAGGGAGAATGAGATAGCGGGAGAAGAAGATTGGGGCATAGTTGAAAGTGAGTTTCATTTCAAACATTATTAAAAATAGTTCCTTATTTAAATCAATTATATCCGTTATACATCTAAAGTATTCAAGTTCAATCTCCACTAAGCTTGAGCTTACAGTGAAAGTCATGAGAACATCGACATCCACATGGCCAGAGTGATGGACGGAAACAGCCTGAACTCCCTCCTTATATGGGACGATCTCGGTGGTCCAGCAGTGATAACGTTATGATGCTGTTTAATAATTTCAACTGGTATATATAACTGTGGTAGAAATTGGTTCAAGTCCTAATCAACCCTTATATCTTAAAAGGCGATTAAGAAATTAATTAATTATATTATTAAAGTAATTAATAAATTCTAGAGAATATTATATGTGCTTTGAAGTACTGAAACCAAGTTTTAAATATTTTGTCCATGTCTCACTTGGAGTGACGTCATTAAACGGTACAGGGTTTAATAAACCCTGTACATATCCAATGACAATTTTATCACCAGGTCTAACTCTGTCTACTGCACTGTGTGAAGAATAGAAAAACCGGTGCTGGTTTCATATTTGTTAACCAGTAAACTTGTGAAGAGTACTAGAAATCCAAAGGTTCTATCCAACAGTGGGCTTCCAGTTGTGAATACTAATATAAAGGACATTTTTTTTATTTTTCCAGAGTCTCCGTCTAATGAAAAGAAAACGAAGCAAACACCTACCACACAGTCTCAGAAGCAGGCTGCGAAGACAATGCCAGATAATGCTTCAAAGCAACATCCTATTGATGGGATCAAAGCAGAGGTGGCAAGTGTATCAATGAAAAAAAAAAATTCAATAAAGCCGGCTACACTAGACGATGTTACAGCTATTAGAAACATTGTGCCGAAGAAGTAGGTGGTCGATGAATTTGCTTACTTGTGGTGCAGGTGGTGGTGTAGGTTTCTTTTTTTTTTTTTAATCGTTTCCCCTGCATTTTGGGTCAGGGCCTTTTACTTTCTATTTCACTTAACATCTCTCTATAGTTAGCATATTCCTTTCTCATTCTCCTCTTTCGTCCTTTCTTTTCTTTCATCCTCTACTTATCTTTCGTATCATTTGGTCTTTACATACTCCATCCCATTTCCTTCTTTCATACATCCTCTCTGACCGAAGTGGAGACTGCCTCTTTCTTGTATTTCTGGAGGGGCGGTTGAGCCTGTAACAATCATACACTGTAGCATGTTTTCCCGATGATCTCCATTCTTCATTATTCTTCTTCTTGCTCTATTTCTTGTTCCTTATTATTTTTAGATTTTACATTTCTTACAATTGAATTTCTATATTTCCATTTCTATTAATTATCGTTCTAATAACTTCCCTGCAGTACTCCAGAAATATGGCGCGACTTCCGTCTTCACGGTGGTGTAGGTTATTTTTTTTTTGAGCATTGCCATTGCCCTGGCGTGTTTTGGGTGAGGGCCTTTTAATTTCCATTTCACTTAACATCTATTTAATTTATTAATTTATTCCTTACTCCTCTCTCGTCCTTCCGGTGGTGTAGGTTTAGGTACGAGACCATCGCATCACATATTTTAACCAACAGTAGTGTGTTCAGGTTTGAAGGGTTGTCGCTTAAGAAATTATTGGGGTAGTGAGACTTAACACCTTGTGTTAATGACAAGCACAATATGCTGCAATGTACATCATCTTAACTAGCGCTGTGTTGTTTTCTGAGCTGCTTTCCATGAGATAAACGTGTTTGTCGTATCGCTTTGAAGAGTAAAAAAAAATTTTTTTCTTCATCTTCGAGCAGATGTTTGGTGGAGATATTGTCTCCGGGCGACGTGGTCATGTTGTCAGCGGACAGCGAGGCGTTTGAATGCAGGTGCAGCGACGATGTCGGGTTTGTCTGCCTGTCGTTGCACGAGCACCATCAGGACGAGTACGTGGCGCTCTGCGAGGAGTACGCAGCGTCGTGCGAGGCGGACACCACTAATTATACGTTCGTTGAACTATAATAGTTTGGTAAGATGGTGGAAGAAAGAGGAATCGCGGGATAACGCTTGGCATCAGTTACACATGGTGGATGGCTGAGGGTAGTGTCCAAGTGAAATCTGGTGTAGCGTCCGAGTAGAAACCGGATGTACGAACTTTACAAATAATTCAACTACAATTTCATCACTTACGGCGCTGCGCGTCGCGGTCAGGGATTGAAGTAGAACTAAAGCTTCTCAGGGCTGAAACTGATGATGTGATGAATAGAAGCGAGCGTCAGGGTTGGTTCAGCTTCGTGACTTACAGGGCCAGAGTATAACAGATTGTAATCTTATTTTCTTATGGTTTCCTACAATACATGGATGGAACAACCAGCAATGGACAGTACTTGCCGGCAGTGTTTAGTACTTTGCATTTCTGTCTCCGTATACTTTATAACTAATGATATGAACCCTTTCAGGCCAGCACCTGGTGCTACGTTCTCGTTCTTAAATCCCGCTGACGGGGCGTGGTACCGCGCGAGGTGCCTCACCACCAAGCTAGCGGCTCTCATAGACAGCAGTAAGGTTGTCGCCGTATCTCCAGCAGACACTGTCAAACCTTTACCGGACCAGTTCGCCTCCGTACCGGAGTTCTCGTGCCTGCTAAGACTGGACGGAGTTCAGGTATTCATTTAATTACTTTAGGAGGATACAGTGTGAACTTTTTCATGACAATAGCTGGTGATATTACTAGAGCAGTGAATATCTTTTATATCAAGGCTACGGGCACATGATGCAGTGTAAACATCCTTACTAGGTGGATCAATAGCTTTTGACTCTTTGACAGTCCTGTGAACTCCTTAGATTATGGTAAAGTAAACATCTAGTCCTACATTTCTTTTTCTGTTGGTAATGAACTCCTGGAATTGCTCTTACAAGACAAGCCACCTCGCTACTGAGCCAGTTGAAAGAAACTAAAGTCCTTCATAATTTATATTTCAGATTGGCGATAGTTTGAAATGCACCCTCAAGACAAAGATTCCAGGTGGATACACGGCGCTGATTGAGCACACGGACACCGGACACATCATCGGCGAGGGTGAGATCGTGAGGTGGCTGCCCAACGTGGAATATCCGCCAACGGCGTCTTCACCCTCTGCTGGTGAGGCGCTTGTATTTATTCACTACCGCCGAGACGAACTAGACCTTCACTTGATAACATAACTTCCATCCATAACAAAATGGCGCCACTTAAGATGATAGATACTGCAACATTGCTTGTTCTTATCACCTTAAGTTGTTAAATTCAACCGTTACCCTAGTAAAACCAGAGGGCCCTTCAAACCTGAAAAAGGTAATGTAGGGATAATGCCCTACTAGCTTTATGACTTTTTTTCTTTTCTTTTTTTGTATTTTGGGTAAAGGTCTTTCTGTACATTTCATTTACCATCTATATAATTTATTTCCATACATTGTTTTTTTTTTCATACTATTCTGTCATCCTTCTTATCTATCATACTTTTTATCTCCTATCACACTACATTCCAATTCCTTCTACCATACCACTCGCAAGTGAAGACAGCCGCCTCGTCGTAGAACCTGCAACAAATGATCCCTTTTTTGCATCTCTTCTTTCTTCTACCATTTCCTCTTCTCCTTCTCTACTGTTTATAATTTTATTTTTGCTTTACAACTATACTTATTATACATTTTTCCACTATATGATGGCTACGCTATATGGCGCTAGATAATGTACCCTGTTGTTGGGACTCCGGGCCTTCAAGTAGATTGAAGATTCACCATACTTGTCAAGTGTAATTTGTTAAGGAAGTAGTTATTCTTGGAAAATGTCCATTTTCTCTCATTGTATTCCTTAGAGTCATAACGCATACTTCTGATTACAAACCGGACTATCGTCTGGTAAGAGGCGGTGAAGGCATATTGTTAACCATGATATTTTACTTCACCAACTGCGAAAGGTCCAGCGATCCCGGAGGTGTTGCGCCCGGACTTGGTGGACGGCAGCAGAGTGTTACTGGGGGAAACTGTACAAGTGGAGCGAATGATGGTGCGGCGCGCGGACGCTGCCTCACAACGTCGATACGACTCCGTGCTGCACGCGGTGGTGTTGTACGGCAGAGAGGGTTAGTGGGGAACTGTTTTTTTTTTATTTAATTTTACTACTTTATATCTTGTTACTTTTGAAGAAAGAAATGATGAGGGTAACGAAACTTAAGATTTTATCTCACAAGCCGACGATGTAACCGAGTTTTCAGTTTAACAAAAGCACAGTTCTCCGTTTGCCTCCCCATCACCCTCCACCATCTAAGTTTGGTGGTAGTGGTTGGTAAACCCGCAGTGGTGGAAACCCTTTATCTTTAGATCTCTGGTATATGATGTTGGTGATAATCATAGAGATGTATATACATAATAATAATAAGCTATGGTTTTCAGCTTGCCCATTGATGGTGCCTCCGCAGAAGGGCCAGCTCGTCGTCGCTAAGTACATTGACGGCCTTCACTATAGAGCTATGTGCAAACGCACCAATGTGAAGCAAAACAAATATCTCATCGAGTACATTGAATTAGGTATGTTTTATTATTTATAGTGTTGTGTATATATCTTAAGATAGATAAATAAAATATTTAATAAAAAAATTTAAGAGAAACAAATAATTATATTGTTTGATGGTAACGGTTTTAACTAAACTAAAGACCATCATCTGTTCACCACAATAGCATAATTGACTTTATCACATATAATCAGAGTATACTACTGTATCATGTCTCACCATCTTCAGAAACCTGGACAAAAACCTTTTCGTACTTTAGACTCGGTGATGTTTTGACATGCACAGGCAATACTGATATATCAACAATGGAGAACATGTACCCCTGCCCCTCCGAGTTTGACCTGAACACTCAGCCTACTGAAGCAGCTGTAGTGGCGTTGCGAGTCGACGTGCCGGTCTTTACCACCGCGGCTGTGGAGTTTCTGGAGAAGCTGAAGGAAAGCTCAGCCGAGTTGATACTGGTGAGCTCCACATGCTCTTTTATATGCCAGACCTGCAGCTTGAGTATTGAATATAATATGTTTCAGTTTACCAGGTTCCACTTAGGTACTCGTTTCTGGTTAGATTTCTTTCAAAGCTGGTGAAATTAATTGGTGGGTCTTTTTGATCCCACCTGGCCGCTATCACCTTATAGCAAACTTGTCCCTATAACAGCAATGCTTTGTTTTCGCTATCAAAACGAGGAAATGAGTACTCCAGATGAGAATGTTTCAACATCTCCATTATCACTTAACATCAAGTGACATGGAAGTCAAGTGTTTTGCTATGACATAAAAAATCTTTGAAGCTCATCCTTCACAGACGATTTGCAGCGGCGCGACGACCGCACCTAGTGGCACTGAAGCAATACTAACCGTGGCCGACACCAAGGTCTCCGTTAACAAAAGATTGGAACAGCTGTGCATGCCAGAGTGGAAGAAAATGGAGGAGGAAGGAGTCGATGTTGTCGGTGAGCTATAATTTTGTATGGGCGAGATGATGTGAGTAAAGTATGGTTGCATTCTGGAAGGTGGTTCCATATTTTCATTTCATAAATCGTCGTGGCGAGCAGTACCAATCGATGTGGAGACTTTTGAGTGTGGCCTGTGTCCAGCAGTGGACGTCCATTCACTGGTCATGAAGATGGAGGAAAAGCTGTATGTTTCGAGCTATTTGTAATAAAATTAGGATGACTGATGCATGTTGTATTAGACGATTAAAAAAAGTTTTATTCGCGTTAGAGACTCTCATTGCCCATTAATTTATTCATGGAGAGCTAGCAAGGGTCCTAGGGTAGCTATGTCTTTACCCAGGGTCCTCGATACTGGAAGTATTTAAATAAACTCATATTATAAATTCTACATTTAACCGTTATCTTCTTCAGAGATACTTATAGTCTCTTATTCATTTTCAGAGACTGTCGCACTTATGTACAGCGATTTGGAGCATACGGAGCTGCCGTTCGACGGCTGCGAGATCGACGTGCTGGACATCAGCTCGCTAGAAGGCGGCCTAGTGTCAGGTTGTGTCAAGGGCGAGCCTCTGGCAAAGAAGATTCTTGAGGAACTGCCCAAGCAGGTTGGCACTCGCTCATGTTACTTGGAGATGCAGAATATTCTACTATTTTTTTTATACTATCATATATGATGATACTCGACCTGATGAACAGAGACTGTTGCGGAAGACCTTGTGCTGTAGCTAAAGAATTTACTGGAATAATGAGATATGACGTCTTACCACAAAGGGATTAGTATGATGTGAAGCAGTGTATATCATCCTAGCACCATTTTGTTATGAGATGATGTAACATTACCACACTACGTAAATAAAAAAGAGTTATACTGCTCTAGATACACGAACAGCTAATCTAATGTCTCCACTAGTGGAATGACTGGCGCGCCTCTCAAGTAAAGGATTAAGAGCATTCTTCCACTATGCTGGTCGACTGCGAACTGGTAACATGTTTTCAAAAGCTGTTCTCAGAGGATTTTCGTTTCCACAACCTGCAAGCTTATGAAAGAAATTTTCTAGATGGAGGCATACTGCAACAGCGACATTGGACGGGAGCCGTACCTGCCCAGGTTCGAAGAGCTATGCGTGGCGCAGTGCCCGCCTTGTGAGTCTATAAGGCTAAGCCATATAAGGAAAAAAGTCTTCTTAATGACGAGCAGAATTTTCGCCTGATGATAAATGTTGCCCCACCATGACAGTATGGCGCAAATTATGATGATATACACTGTACCATATTGTGCTCATTATCTTGAGACAGATGTCTTGTTACCCCAGTTATTTCACTAGTCCAACGACTTTTAAACCGGAACACAGTGGGTGTCACTTTGACGGTTTTCGATGATAGAGACCTACCATCTGGTTACCTGATGTCTTCCGCTCCAACTATTTTAGGTTTTCCGGACCCCAAGGCCAGTGTTCAGTTCTAACCCATTACCAGCAAGGTGAACGTTATTCTGCTAACCTAGCCACCACACTGATTACCTGTTGCAAATCTGCTGCCATAACAGCATGGCGATGTTCTGGCTGCCAACATATGGCAGCTGGAGTAGTTTTGTGGGAACAGGTTTCACCATAAACCTTTCTTCCTTACCTATCACCGTGTTTATAGACCCGCAGTGGTTCCGGGCGGTGATGTGCGAGCAGGAGAACGGTGCTGGCGGGCAGTTGGCGCGCATCTGCTACGTGGACTACGGGAACGTGGAGGTTGTTGATGTTGGGGTGCTGCGCAGGATGATGCCGGAGTTCGTCAAAGGAATGCCGGCTCTGGCGGCGCACCTCGACATACGAGGTGAGCCTTTATTTCTTCCCAAGCTAGACGTAATTCAGCAAGCTTCAGACTGATGGAGATCTTTAGAAGTCACCTTGATTTAACCACCATTTAAATTTCCCATGGTGTTATTAGGTTGCAGGTTCTGAAGAGTATTCACTCAGAATATTTTGCAGCGCTCTTCAAACCGGATCACAATAAGGTTACACGTTGGCGACAGAAGTAAACGCTGCCTGCCACACCTACCTAGTCTCCGAAGCCTAAGATCGTCTTTGTTCAGAAATATTATCAAGCATCTGGGAGTAGTCCAGATGTGGGAACAGAGTGGGATTATGTTATATAGGAAACACTTTCTTATTTTATATTGAATAGCCCAGTGCTTGACTACGATCCCACCTGATGGTAAGTGGAGATGTAATCTAGGTGATAAAGCGCACTAGTATAGAAGCCCATTCGCTCTTCTCTTGAAGACTCCCTCGTCATAGCTGGAAAGAAACACCGACGCCGGCAGACTCCTGTGGCGGAATTAAACGTGTTAATGCTCTCAACAGATTTCCCCAACGAGCCTACCAAGGATATGATGGTGCGGGCGATGGAGCATATGAAGATAAACGACGCAGGCAGGGGCTTCCTCAAGGTGACGCGCTGCGAGAAGGTGGAGAGGGGCCTGTACCTGGTGGATGCGCCCGCTCTCATCGCCGCCATGTTGGGATAGTTGCCGTCAAGCATAGATCAGAGGTTGTCAAACTGTTCACCACCACAAATCAAATTTATTAAGACGACATTACACCCATTTTATCTGGGCGTTGTAAAGATCTAACGTTAGTTCATGTGACATAGTTATTTTTTTTTTTTAAATCTTTATAATCTGTTCTCTATGATAAATCTAGGTGCATATTGGATTGGTGCAACTGAACATATTTCTCAAGACCAATCTTGATAAACGATGTATGCAAATAATTGGTTGTGTCATAGACATAATTTTGTTAATAATTTAGATATTCTAGGGGAGGAGTCGTAAACCTTTTTTGACTGTGGATCAAAATCAAAAAATAATAAATTTTAACGTTATAGTTTATTGAAGCTGTGAAGACGTTTCTATGGTGTCGGCGAAAATCTCCGTAAACATACCCTACCTTCAGGGAGACCAGAGTTAATTCTCATACACTAACACCCTTTCATCCTCAGCCCTTGTAAAGGTTAAAGGTCTTTAGTTCCGAGCGCGATTGCAGACTCTCAGGCTGGTAATCCTCAGCGAGTTACCGAGCCCTAATCTAGACTACAACTATCAATATTATAATTAGCAGTTATATCAAAATTCATAATTTCTATGAGGTTAAATTTTTGGACTATGTTATTCAGCATCATGATGTGAGGCATTTCGCCTGGCCAAAAAAGAAGTACACGTAATGTGCAAGTCCAAGTGCAGATGTGCTGATAAACATCTCAATTGAAGAAGAATAGTGGCAGATAGAGTTGTTGGCAAAGAATTTAAAAAATTTAAATGTCTATGGATTTTTTTTTTTAATCAAGTTAAACAATTATGAAGCTCTATGTACTAACTTATCTGTTATTTGTTTGTTAAATATATTTAATGTTAATTATCTGGAGTAAGAAGTCATTGCGAGGCAACCGACGTACTCCATGTTCCAAGAACAGCTTTCAAGGCAGCGCGGTTTATAAATGGCCTTGTCTCTTAAGAGAAAGCACTTGAGGTCCAGGAGTGTGAGGACTATTCCAAGTCTATTATTGTATCTTTCGATCTTGGGTCTTCTAATACTAAATCAGATAATCCTCCGATTGTACTGGTCAACAGTTTTTATATCTGGCAACTTATTTACTAGGCTTGCTAATTACAGTCTTAAGAGTATCCATTACTAATATAATATTGTAATCTGTTATTTTAAAACACACCCCTTCTACCCCTTCTTTTTTTATTTTAATTTCTTGTATTATGTTATTGATAATTATAATTTAAGGTTAGATCGTTTTTGATATGATGACGACAGGGGATGTTTTTTTTTGTAACTGGGTTCACTTTGACGGGGTGGTTAGTATATTATTTCTGCCGTAGAACGGTAGTTTGAAAATATTTTTTTTGTCTTTTTTTTTGGCTTGATAAGGTTTCGTCACAGTGAGGACCATGCCAACCCAGTAGTACTTCACACCCTGCTGTACTAGCTAACGATTTTGTTTAATGTTCTAGCTTGACCTGGTTTCGGATAAATCAGAATGCTGTTCAAAATACCAGTATCCTGCAAACTGTATGGGAAATGTATAAAGGATGCTAATCCTTCATATTCCATCCTTGAATAACAACTGAACAACTATAGTTGAACTTCAATGCCCTTAAAGGTGATATTCCATATATATATATGTACACCAGCTGTTCCCGGTCCGCTTTCCTTGTCATGATATAAAGACTTGATATTTGTCTGAACACATTATAAGAGACCTATATACAGTGGACCTCCATCGGTTGAAATGATGATGATGAACAGCAATCACAAATGATCCTATAGCACCCGCATAAATAATACCAAATGAAAATATAAGGATATGTGATATTTAAAAATATATATCCTCAAACCATCTACAGATCATTCCGCGTGGAATGCTCGTGTTGCCATGACGATACGTTCACTAGTTTTCACGTGATTGGCGAAGAAACGAAACTCATATATATATATATATATATATACACAGAAGATCATTGTTATGGTAATATATATTACACAGACATTTTCCAACCGTTGAAAGAACCATTTAGGTTTTATCTTGGTTAAGTAATCCTAGAGACGAGGTCTATTCAGTTTGAGCTGTTCTGAACTGGATATTTTGTTGATGCTGTCACCGGTTACTTCAGCTCCGGTGTAAGTGTCATCAAAGTATTGTTATATCTCTAGCTACAATGCTTACAATTCTTATGACTAAGTAAACCAGAGGTCTTTGGTTCGAATCACGAATATGTGGAGTCGGTGGTGGGGATGGCTGATTAACCACCCCCATGCATCTAGACTCGGTGCCTTCAAAGCATGGTTCATTCATTCGTTTTTATTTGAAAACTTTATTGATAACTAAAATTCGACTAAAACAGGTGGTTTATCTCATGACTATTAAGCTAATGGTTTATTATTTATGGATGCTCATACCCAATGGTCTCGGGGCATTGGGTTAGTAACATGGAGTGGAGATCATTCGGTGGGGAGTTCTCAAATCCGTCTTGCTAGCTACCATCCACATGTCAATATGCTGTCGCAGCAGCAATGCTGTACTTCAACTGACATCCGGAGCAGTCTTGATAAACACTTCACCGTTGGCAATTCCATTGGCACTTAACACTTAAAATTTAGGTCATTAGCTCAAAAAAAAAAAAATTTCTTGTTTTACTGTTCTGTAGTCAATCCCTTCTCAGTCATTATCTGTCTGTAACCATTTACCAGACGATTAGCTGAGAAGTGGATTTTCCTGTAAGGCTGGACCTCGGTTTGAGTTGTTTAAGATATTCCTTTCTCGTTGGTCTCGGAGGTCCATAATTGTATTAGATGGCCACAGTCCAGTTTTGATGTGGGATTTCTTTGGGCTGAAGCAGCTCTTCGACTTGAACTAAGGTGTGACTTATTGAAAATGTGAAGTTTAACGTTAGATCACACAAAAGGTTGAAATCTCTAAGATATCCAGCACTTGGTATGAAGTTAGGATTATCTGGAATTTCCACCTATTAAAACCTCACATTATGATCTTCAAGGAATAAGAGATTCCCTGGGATTTCCTGTGGAATGAACATATGCTTTACAGATATTTGGTTAAGCATGTTCCAAGGATGGGCAGTGTTTGTTGGTGTCCTTCCATGCTACGGCAAGCAGTAAAACAATTTCCAACCTCCTAACGGCCTTTTAGTCGCCTTTTACGGCAGCGACTACCTTAGTCTTTTTTCTTACTATTTTAAGACTACAAGGCTGATGAAGCTGCCTGAGGTTGAGCTCTGACCATATGTGATGGTAAATTTTCATTCAAGATTGATGAATTTAAAATTCATTTATTCAATTCAGACTTACTAGATATTTGTAGTTCTTATGTAGCTACATTCAGGTCCAAGGCTACATTGTAGCCGAGGGCCCGGAGACTTGACAATTCTTCATTGGGTTGTTATCTTGTACGGATGGAGTTTTGTCCATCCTTTAATAACCTAATGCTATCTCCACACCATCTCTTTCTACTTTACTGAAAGTGGTGGCTGATATTCAAGATATTCCATTACCCATCCCAGCTGTGGGAATGTTGAATGGTGGGATTATTATTATTGCTGTTGTAGGGCGAGATATATATTACTCCCTCTAAAACGGTGATCAAACGGAGATTTGATATTTCTTTTAATCTTACTGCATTATAATAAATCTTATTTTGCATCTTATTTTTTTTTTTTTGACACTTCGTTTAGTGATAGCAGTTTTTACTCATACATATAATAATCTGAAAATTATTTGTATAAAAGAATACTAATAACACTAATAGAGGTGTCATTAATGCATCGACATATCAGTAATGTGTCGAGCCGACTTGGGCTTTGTTTCACTTAAAATCGAGTGAAGAGCTCTTAGATGTAGTACATTGATGTTGTTTGCATATAAAAAATTCTCTTATCACTTTCTATATGTCCATCTCAAGTAAGGTTTGAAAACTGCTTAATACTGCAGCTGTTATATTACTATCTGATGACTCGGAGAACAGTACTCTGTAGCGGAATGCATGCAATTTACAAGTACCCACCTTTTAGGTACTGCCTAGTAATAAGTATTCCTGTGTATTAATATACTTGACTGCATCAGTTCAAATGTTCAGAACTGATGTGTTAGATGCTGTCACCAGTTAACTGAAGCTCCGGAGAAGGTATTATTTAAGCATGGTCAACTTACCGACTACATTATCATGAATATTCATTTCCAACAGCCTCCTTGAGGCTCAGTGACATAAGTGTCTGGTCTGATACCCAGGGGTGGTATATATAGTATTTGGTTGGTGGTGGGGAATGCTAATTACCATCTTCATATATCTGCAGCATTAATATTTTTGATCAACATATGAGGATCAAAGTATTCTGAAGGGTTCGCTTCACCATCCGCTGTGAACATCTATAGTAACTATATATGTTACCATTTCATTACCGGTAATTCAATGTGAAATTTTTAATTAATTTGATTTATGTAAAATTTTCTATATTCAAATATATATATACTATATTTGGAATAAAGTTCACTTTTGCTTTTGACTGGTGATCCTGGAAGTGGAGCATCGACCTCACACCTAGTGTAAACTTTCTCTGTTTAGGTTCCTATTATAATAAACATAATTATAAATACTGTTGTTTTATTTTTAACTTAACCATCAGGATTGGTCAACTGGCGGAGCCGAGCGCACGACCACCGCTTGCCCCCTTAGGCAGAGGAACCTGGCGCCGCGACTGACATGGGCCGTAGGGCTAGCGCCTCCCTTGGAGAGGGCTCCTGGGGCGTATCTGGCGGCGCGTCTCGTATTCCGACGCGTCGACACGTAGTTAGTTATTTTCTATTGGGAGGGGTGCTTCACATCCCTCCCGGAGGCGGGCCCGTTCCATCCAGGCACCGATCGGGGGTTGCGGGAGAACTGTTTTGCGTTATCCCGCGACCCTCGTGCATTCTTTGCGGAAGTGATAGAATACCGTGTGTAGCTTTTTAGTCGGTTGGAGTCCGACACTACCCCACTACCGGCCCACTATTGGTACGGGGTGTGCGTTCCGTTAGCATTTTGTTACACACTTAAATAAAAAAAAAACATCAGGATTGGAACAATTTGCTGGCGAAAGTGTTTCCGTGATGATGATGTGGGAATTATTAAGAGGAGCGAAGTAGGAGCCACACCGACTCGTGGATCGTAAGCCTGCATCCTGCTAACCTACAAATGTGGCTTTGGCTTCCACTAACCCGCATTGGGCCAGCGTGGATAGAAATGGCCCAAATCCCCCGTATAAACCCTTACAAACGACAGACCTCTTGTGCCTGGTGGTACCGGACTACATTGAAGGTCGGAGGTGGCCCGCTGGATACGGGTATCGCAGGACTGATCGATGTCGAGATATTTGGTGGACGTTTATCAGTTGATGATGAACAGCCTTCTAGACTAATGGTCTTTATAACCAAAAACTAGATAGATTTTTTTTATTCAGAAACGAACGTTCACTTGATGGTAAGTGATACGCCTGCTGATAACGTGGCGCTAGTTAAGATTGTATACATAACACCACATTAAGCTCGCCGCCTTGACTCATTATAGTCGCGTTCCGGTTTGAAAGGCGCTGCAGCTAGTATAATTACCTAAGTATCGACACCCAATGTCTCAAGGCTGCGAGCGCAACGTGTTGCAGTGTATGACATCCTATCTATCGCCTCGTAAGGGGCGGACGTATCACTTACCCTCAGGTGAACGTCCATCTCGACTCGTTGCTTTATTGAATAAAATAATACTACTGATGTGCAGCAGTAAGAGCTGCGATGGTATCTAGACGGTCTCCAGCAATTCACCAACCATCGGCGAACAAGTACATGACCACTTACCATCAGATGGAATCGTAGTCAAGATAATCAAAGATCTCCTGGCACCCCATCGATGGATGTATTGGAGTGGTATATCCGAAACGGATTTTAATAAAATTCAAATACTAAACAGAAATTGTAAAAATTACTAGGAAGTAGATCGATATACACAGCAGCATCTATTTTTTTTGTGATGAAATTCCTTTCACAACCATACGCTGGACTCGTGGTTCGTGGATCTAGCATCAGCGAGCTAAATACAGCGTCTAGGGGACCAGCTGGTTATAATAGAATATTACTCTGATAGAGATCAAAGGATTTCGTTCACTGATATGTCTTTATTGCAGTGGACAGATAGTACTGTGCAAACTCTATAATACCCGGTTTGAAGGGCGCTGTAGCTAGTGTAACTACTGTGGTATTGAGACATCTTATATCGCGAGGCGACAAGCACAATGTGGTGCAGAGTGAACATCTTAACTAGCAGCATGTTATTGTCAGGCGCATCGCTTATGTACTATTAAGCGAACGTCATGCTCGTTTGCATGAATAAAAGGATTCGTGCTCACGGTGCTTCCCTAGTGACACACTAAACCTTGAGTGACAGAGTCCATGTGGCACGTCGCTCAAATGATGACCACGAGACCTGGGATTAAGTACTATTTACTGCAGCGCATATTACCTAGAGCATATAGAAGTTTTTATGCTTTAAAGAGTTTTCGTGGCCCTGCTGTGATACGACGTCGCCCATCCTTGCTCCTATAGGAGATAGGAAGAAATATATCCAGCATCGTCTTACCTGCCCAATATTTACTACTAACTAAGCACTCTCCAGTATAAGGGAAGCTACACGAATAGTTTACTTCTTCTCCTGGGTAGATTGGTAGAAAATGCCTCTATGGCTTTAAGTCCGCCCTCTGTACTCTTAGATTAGAGTGTTAGGTAAAGAACAAATAACACCAGCAACAAAAGAGGTAAAATGTCTTGGAGCCATAGAGCCAACCATCAGCCAATAGACGACCAATGCTTGACTCAGGCCTCTGCCATGACACCTTGATCGGTCCTGTGCTGCCCACACCCAGGTTCATATGGAGGGATTAGGGCCATTTCCCACCACGCTGGTCCAATGCGTGCTGGTGGGACCCAGAGCCTCGTTTGTTGATTAGCAAGCTCCACCACAAGCTGGAGAGGTTGGCCTGGATCTCGTGCGTTATGTAAGACCCTTTACACTTCATACAATCAATGCCATATAGAAATATTTAAACTTACTAAACCTTCGGTGGTCAAAGGTCATCCTTCAGAGTGACGTGATGCTACGGTTCCTCCACTGCTAACTAGTTTTAGGGTTAGGTATAGCTCTCAGATCCCTCACTATACCACTTGACCCGGCGAACCTAAAGACTTTTAGTCGCCTAGTACGACAGACAGCAGTTACCTTAGTCTAGCAGTACTTAAAGAGCTAATGTCAGAGGACATATTAATTGCAGATTGTCATAACCTTAAATTGGAATAAAAAAAAAAACTATTTAATGTTACCATCAGCACTATACAAGAATTTGGTCTCCAAACTATCTACGCGGTCGTCTGATCTTTATCCTGCCGGTGTACTTTTCGTCATTAAACTTCTCGTACGTCAGATCGGGCGACACCGGCCGCTTCAAAAACCGGAACGCCTCAATCAGCTCCTTCTCCAACGTCAGTTTCTGTTCATCCGAACACTTGGAGAACGCAGTGAGGTTAGTGTCTATCCAGGCGTCGTAGTAGGGCTGCGTTTCGCTCGTCAAACAGGACGGCTCCCATTTGACCACCTCGGTCTGCGGGAACTCGTTGATGTTGTACTTGTCTGGTGACGACGAGTAGTTCTTCTTCTTCCGGCGGACGAGCAAATTGCTGTTCGGCAGTCTCGTCCGGCTGCACACGGCTTTATTCTTGAAGTTCGGTAGCGAGGGCTTGACTTTCATTAACTTCTTTGTGGCGCCGTTTGAACCGTTTGTTTTCCCGCTTTGATCCTTGAATGATACCGTCTTCGGGACTTTCATGGTGCTGGTCTTCGATGTTTCAGATTTCAGGATCGGTTTCGTTTTCTCCGATAGATCATCGTCCGTCATCTGGGTGGCCGAGTCTTCTTCTGGTAGATAAGGAATTGTTATTACCTCTCTGATTTTGTTTCTCTTCTGATCGCCATCTTTTATTTTCACGTTAGTTGTGGGATCTGAAACTAAATTGCAGTTTTTTTTATCCAATAAGTGTTAACAGGACCAGTGTGCTGGTGCAGAATATTCTGGCTGCGAGGCGTGTTAAAAAAAAACTTGCCAACAACCAAACTCCCAAAATATGACTTCGAAATGTATCCTGCAGTGCAACGTATATTAAGTTAAATCATCATCATCATCAGCCGATAGACGTCCACTGTTAGACATAAGCCTCCCTCATAGACCTTCACATCGATCGGTGCCGCGTTGCCCGCATCTAGCGGTTTCCCGCGACTCTCACCAGATCGCCGGTCCACCTTGCAGGGCCTCCTAACACTCCGCCTACCGTTAAGTTAAATACATCTTTTAGATTTCTCGCACAGCTTACCATTTTTTCCACAAATCTTTAGAGTGTGGTTTTCCTTCTCAGGCGTTCCGGTTTCCTCGGCCATCTTCCGATCGGTTTGTTCACAACGTATCGGAGGTCTGGATTTAGCGTCGCCAACGGGTAAATTTTTATTATTTGAACCAGCTTTGTATACTTCGTTTGACTTCCTCGATGATGCCCCGCTCCTGTTTACACTATTTACACAATTTGAAACTATTTTAACCGGTTTTATACCAGCTTCTACTGATCTATTAATCTTTGTTCCGACATATTTTAATTGAAAATCTTCATTTCTCGGGTTTTTAGAATCTCCTCGATCAAGCAAAACCTTTTGACCTCTGCCGAGAATATTGAGACGTGTTATATTTAATTTCATAAGTCTTTCTTTTATCTTACGGTTATTTTCTTCTCTATCTCTTACTTGTCTGTCTTCGTACTTTTTATCCGCTTGCTCCAACGGTTTAGGGGTTTTCTTGTTCATTCCTACTTTATAATTTTGAACGACCTTCACTGGAAATTTAATGTAATAAGACAATGGTGACAGGATAAAAAAAATATATGTCATCAAGGTTATGTTTGTATGAAGGTTTCAATGTTTTTTATTTATTAAAAAAATCATCATATGATTGCTAGACTTTAATAATAATTATGTTAAAGCGTTATCACCATCATCTTAAATGGATGTTAGATGGTCGATATATCCGCCTCCTCCAAAGAAGTACACATCGAAAATCTTGCTAATTCATTAATATTAACGAATCTATCATCTGATGATGGTGATCCGGTACCGAAAATGATTATTGATACTTTTTTCCGTTACCTTCGATCAGTTTTGATGACAAATAAAAAAAAACCCGTCATAGCATTAACGTCAAAATCTTTAACGCCGAAGCAGAAATGAAAAAAAATCTTAACAACACCAAAATGTAAATTCCTCAGTAAAACAATAATGGAATCAAGACCAAAGGGCAGCGCCACAAACCCAAAGGGAACGCGGAAATTTATGAACAAGTCCGACAACTTCATCAATTCTAATAAAAAGAGTAAAGCGAAAAGAAATATACTGAAAACTCGTGGACTGTACGTCGTGAGAAATCCAGCGGAGCTGAAGGTCGACGGTGAGTGGTATATTCGTTTGGAGTGGAACCGGTAGAACTTTGTCATCATAAAATGCCACTAGTCGGACGGGATTTTCGCCTGTTGGTGAGAAAAACCCATCCCATAGCAATATGGTGTCGATCAAGATGTATACACATCCTGATGCACTCGTCTTTTTTTTTTATCCTTCCCCCTGCGTGTTTTGGGTCAGGGCCGTTTAGTTTCTATGTCACTTATCATCACATTATTTGTCTCTAATTTCCTTAACTCTCGTCTATCATTCTTCCATCTTCCATTCTGTACTTATCTTACACACTTCATATCTCGGTCATTCTGCATTCCAATTCCTTCTTTTATCCGTCCCCTTGGAGTGAAGACGCCTTCTGAAGAGCGGGGGAGGGGAGAGCCTGAAAAGAAATCATTCCCTGTAGCATGTCACTTCTTCATCTTCTTGCTGCTACTATATTATTTTTATTTATTACACTTATTTGTTTTATTTATTTAAATTCATCTTTATTACCTATCTTATTATTATTATTATTATTACAGTTTTTGCTACGTTCCTCTATTTCCTTATTAGTGTTACTTTTTATTTTCCCCCAATACTTTTCCCACCACTCTCCTGCAATATTTCACAAATATCACGCGACTTTCGTCTTCACTCATTAGAGAGGCAATGACTCCTGCGTCTATCCTCCTACCCATCTCACTTTCACAATTCATCCTTTCCCTTCCATATAAGGGACAGGAGGTGAGGATGTGCACCACGGTCTGGTCCACCGCTGGGTCACACAGGCACGCGGGACTCTCCTTGAACTTGAACCTGTGAAGGTACTCGGAGAATCCCCCGTGCCCAGTGAACATCTGGACCAAGACCGTGTCGAGTTCCAGCCGACGAAGCGAGCGATATGCCGACGCGACGTCCGGGAAGAAAATCCTCGTTGTTGAAGCCGTAGTACCTTGCACATACCTCCTGTTCCATTCGTCAAGCGTCTTCAGCCTGAGCTGACGCTTGACGAAAGAAACGGGGCAATCCTCGTACACCGGTATTCTTTTGTTCTTCAGGGCCGCTTCCTTGGCCAGTTGGTCCGCCCTTTCATTTCCCTCCATCCCCACGTGCGCCTTCACCCAGAAAAGCCTTACGTCCGTCCCTTTTGCCCGCGCTTGCATAACGTTCTCCTTTACACGGAACGCCCGAGGGTGGAGGGTGTCTGATCTTGCGACTGTTTCAAGGGCGGACCTCGAGTCGCTAAGTTCGGCGCATGACTGCGCCGACCCTGCTGGCCGCGTACCCCGTCGCTTCTGCTAATGCCAGCAGCTCTGCCTGGCATACGGTGCAGAAGTTGCCCAACTTGAGTTTCTTGTTGGTAACCTCTGCGGCGTTCCGCATGACGCTGAACGCCGCACCCACCTTGTCGTCGATGCGGCTGCCGTCGGTGTAAATAGCCGAATCGGCAGCCGAGGTGGCAAGTTGGACCTCCTCCGCACTTTCCCCCAGGCAGGAGAACTCCACACCAACCTGTTCAGACGGGTGTGGTAGTCTCAGATAGCTAACTGGTGCCTCCAGCTCCCGGTCTCCTAGCACTTCCCGGGAGTGATCGCGCTTTATCTCAAATAAAGTGGCCGCTTCTTGGACCCGAAGGTCCAGAGGAAGCAGCCCGGCAAGTACTAGGGCCGAGTGCAACGATGCGGTTCGGTGAGTTCGCGCAATTTTCTGCACGAAGCCACGCTGAACTGCATCGAGCTGCTTTCGGACCAGCAGCTTCTTAGCCGCCGGCGCCCATGCACTCGCTGCATACAGAATGATCGGCTCCAACACCGCCAGACACTTGCGGCATAAAGCCGTATTGGCGGCTACTGATATACGGCGCAGTGTACCACCGGATCCTCCGGACCATCATCTTCTCCAGGACCTTGCCAATGACGGGCAATAGTCCGATGGGCCGGTAGGATTTCGGGTGCGTGTAATCGTTCTCATCGGGCTTCCGCAACACTACGACCGCTGCATCCTTCCATCTCCTGGGGAAGCAGGCGAGAGCGAGACACCGGTTGGAGAGCGCGAGAAACAGCGCGGCGTCCACCACGCACTCGTCTCTTTAGACACGTCACGCAACACTGGTAATTCCAATAGCTACAGCGCCCTTCAAATTGGAACACATTTCCATGATGAGACCGTCTAGGTAGGTAGGGTCTAGGTACCACCGCATCGCCTGTCGCAGCCGTCAATCATTACTGTGTTTCAGTTCGAAAGCCGCTGTAGCCAGTGTAATTACTGGAGTACAGCAACTCAACATATTAAGTCTTAGAGCGGCGAATGCAATGTGGTGCACTGTATATTATCCTAACTAGCGCCACGTTCTTTTGAGCAGGCGTATCACTTATGATCAGATGAACGTCTTACTGATCTTAAAAAAAAAAAAAAAAAAAAAAAAAAAAAAAAAAAATAATTAATACACTATAATGTTTGTCCACCCCAGTTCAACAATACGCTGCAGTAGATTGAACGAGGGTAGGATCTTGTCCAGCAATTATCAATGACAGGATGATTATTAGAACTATACATCTGTTCATTTTGTTAAGAGATCAGGATTAACATTAAAGTAATCATCCTTAGCTTAATGTCTGGCGCATTGGTAAGTGGTGACCGTCGCCTGCAACAGCCAGCTTGTCAAATAGGGGTAGGTAAACAATTTTCTTGCACGGCTTCTGTCGTTGACACAGAAGTAACAAATCGCGGACTTGTTTTGGATGTTCTAAGTATTATTTAAAAACACTAAAACTGATTTATTTATCCCCGCACAGATCATTACGATGATGACAAGACGAACGAGAAAATGTCATCGCAAAAACTGAGTCGGCGGAAATTCTCATCATCCCTCGTAACCAATTCGTTCGTTGGAAATCGAAAGTTCGTCACGCACGAACTGATCAAAATTAGAAAGAATAACCGACTGCGCCCCATCGCTGATGGGAAGCAGCGATCGACTCCAGAAAATAGTTCAGCAGCCAAGAATGAAATATCCAGAAGGGACAGAATTGTGTCGAGGAATAAAACGAATAACATCGACGATGGTATAGTATATGTGATGCCATCAAGGGGCAACAAGAACCGAAGCTTGACGATCACAGATTCGTCGATGAGTAAACGTGATTCGGTCGTAAGCAAGCGTGATTCCTTGGTAAGGAAACGGGATTCGTTGATAAAGAAGCGGGATTCTCTGATGAGTAAACGGGATAGGAAAGATTCCGCTAGCAGTCTGAATAATGACGAGTCTTTACTGAGCGAGAGCTTCTGCGCGGGTATCGATAGGATCGCTGCTGAAGTCTTAGAAGGTTGGATGAAGAGGAAAGAGAAGAAGGATTCGGATATCAAAACTCACATCACTAATGAGCAGGTTGACGATGGTCTGTACGATCTGTGCATCGATCTAGTTGAGACCTCGCTGAACGAAACGGATTCCAAAGTTTATCAGGATGGACCAACTACTTCGAAGCGCACCGAAAAACAAAGAAAGCATCCAGTTTATAAAACAACTTTCGAAAGATTGGCTCATCAGGATGCTGACGTTACGGACCACGATTACAAAGTATCAAACACATTCTACATTACCGAAAGCAAAGACACTTTAAAACCTAACTTGACCAAAGTTAAAAAGGCTAAAGTTATAGGAAACAGAAGTCTTAAGTCTGGCTACCTGGCACTCCGGAAGTTACGTCGACAATCAAAACGAAAGTCTGATAGTCTCGATACGACCAAAAAGAAGGTTAGAAAGAACGTTAAAAAGAACTTCTTAGATACAATCAAGCGTGAGTTGCACACCGGCTACCAGCTTTACAAGGAACCCCGTAATATGTTCGAAGCACTCAAAGCTCTGGCCATCACGAAGCAGAGAACCACAAAGCATATTACTTTTGACGGCGTCGCCGCGGATAGTTTCGAGAGGAACCCAGACGATGAGCATTGTGAATTTAAATCACCAAAACTCCTTCAGAGGTGTACGAACAGGAAGAATAGGTTTGCAGCGAGGAACAGATCCATGAATGCACGGCTTCGTTCTAGACAATTGATTAAAGATAATAGTTACGCGAAACAGGATTTTGGGATTGTACCCACTGTACAGATACAAAACTTTTACCGAACACCCGATAAGAGAGTTCACATAATTACAACTTAAAAGAACAATTCAAGTTTTTCCATACTTATCTGTGAACAGCCAAAAAAGATGAAATTGATTTTTAATTAGAACACAAATAAATAACTTGTTAACCGACAAATAAATTCTTAATAAAATCATAAGGTTTTTTTTACCAACAACATGCTAAACGCCCGACTCAGTATACTACCTAGGATCCCAGCGATGCTGTTACGGCAGCATATTTATGACGGTGATAGCTTACCGGGCAGGTTCACCCTTAAACCTATACAGGTAATCCAGAACCGCTTGACCCGTAAGACCACGGGTGCGGAATGATACCAACGAAACATCGACCTGCACAGCGGTATTAAACTTCCTACGGTACCATAATTCATGCAAGATTGTGCTATATATTATTTTGCAGAGGCTGCACACCACTTGGACCCACTAATAGAGCCCACAGTGGACTACGTCCTGATCTCCGATGCCATCAGTAAGAATGGACATCCTAGGAACT
The DNA here is from genome assembly GCA_029034505.1 of Ornithoptera priamus. NCBI lineage: Eukaryota > Metazoa > Arthropoda > Insecta > Lepidoptera > Papilionidae > Ornithoptera > Ornithoptera priamus. The sequence continues at coordinate 22,949 of JARDWD010000252.1, read as the reverse complement.
ATTATCCCTATTATCTGTAATATCCTTATAGCACTATCCATCTTTTCAACCCTTCCGCATCCAATATTTTCTCACCTTTCTCCTCCCCTCTTTACATATCACTTTATCCATATATATATATATATATATTTTGTATTTTTTTGTCCATTTAGTTTTGGTTTAATTTTAATTTTATTTTTAGTTTCTTTTCCTGTTCTTTTTTTATTATCTTAGCTCGCGGATACCAGATCCGCGAGCCCTGACTCCAATGAAGCTGCAATGGTTGTAAATAAAACGGCGGCGCAAACATCACCACTAAAAAAAACCAGGCAGGTTGGAAATAATCCTAACATTCATCAAATATTAGTTAAAATATGCATTATCGTGGACAGTCGTTTAACGTTTTTGTTATTGGTAGCAGATCCGTATGTCATTCATCTCTTTTCACAGAATCACCTCCTCAATCACATAGTTGATATGAATTCATCGAAAATGTTCTCGGTGATTCTGTGTTTTAGTTGTTAGTGTGATAGTTGATTATGAATTAGTATTAATAATCTTCTTATTTGCTAAAAGGTCAGATATTGTAACCATTTCTGCTCTGCGATCGGTTTTCTGCTCTGTTTCCAACCTTTGAATACTAAATATTCTATAATCTAATATTAAATATAGAAAGAACGAATTTTTTATGGGATCACAGATCGATCCCATCCATTGTAACGATTATTTCCTCATCCTCCATGTCCAGTAGTTGCCTCTACCGTGTTCCTGTTGCCGGAGACTGTCTAGGCATGACTGCAGCTCCTATTTCTGCCACCAAACAGTGCCGTGCATCATCATTATTGCGTTTAGTGTGGTAGTAGAATACGTATTGAAGAGTAAACAATACTTATCGGTTACTAGTGATAGGGTTTAAAACAAAACAATAATTTTTAAGCAAAACTGTAATTGTAATACAAGGAAAAAGATCATGACATATACAGTGCAGTATATTTAATGAAATTATCTAATACATTATTAAATTATTGCCTCCCTCCTATAAGAAAACATCATAAATAATACGTGAAGAAGTCAAACGTCCTTTCCGGAAAGGTCATATGACATCTTTAAGACTAATTTGCATTAGAATATTATAGAAAAATCCTAATTATTTTAAAAAAGTATAAAAACTATATTTAACTTTTAATTTTAACAACCATAGTAAGTCAACATATATATGGCTTTACGGATTTGAAGCCTTCGCCTTTCAGTTTGACATGAATCATTTTTGGCGGGATGGCAAGATGATAAATTATTTAAGTTAATACGATCCGCGAAGATATTTTTGGAAGCTGTAGTAATAATTAATTGAATGATGATGAACGTTTGTTATCATTTGTCTTTTTTTATACGTGTTAATACTTATGTGTATATCATCGTATTAGTTTTTAAGAAATTATAATATTAGCATTATTTAGCAATGGTAGTTACAATTTGTGCTGTCTTAGCCAGTGGTTATTACCCGTACCATGACTTTAGCAGAATTCCTTTGGCAGCCGTTAAGCACGAAGAAAACGATAAATTTAACTATGAAGTTTCTCAAAAAAGAAAAGTCCTATTATTGTATAAAATAAATACATAACAGAATAATTGTCAAAAACAGTAGAAAGTCGTTTATAGTGGACATTAAACTAAAAGATACAGAAATTTAAATAGGAATTTTAATAAGTGTTTCCCATATCGAAAGCATCACATGGCTTCTATGTTTATTACAAAAATCTATATAAATAATAATGATTATAATAATATTTTTCTGCATGGATTTAACCGTTAACATATTATGTCTTATTAACCAATGTTATAGTCACAATGAAGGCGAGTGTCAAAAAAAAAACATTTTTAGTAAGAACTATCTATAATCATAAAAAAAAATTTGCTATTAGATTTAACTTTTACCTTTGAATATATTTTTAATAAAATTAAACAATAAATTAAGAAGCTTATAAACAAATATCACATGAAACATTTTAAAGCTTGGCCTTATGACCTTTGTTTCAGGGTTGAATAATAATATGGATCTTAACAATTTTCTTCTTTTCACCCTTTAAAAAGGTTAACTGGTGGATAATACCTTGTGGAAATACATCTGACTTTTTGGTAACATAGTTTTTTAATTTATTATATATGCAAAAAGTAAACAACCTTAAATCCATCCTTATTTGTACAAGGTGTAAACAATTAATGTTTTATATGGTCTTGTATTTTGAACTAAATCATTACATAATCGATACTTGTAATGTTTGTCATTACCGCCAATAGTACATTTTGATATATGTTGATAGATATACAATAACTTATGAATTTTTTCATTACAATCGCTCCTAACTGAGAATTTAAATAATTTAGTATTTCTATCTGCGAATAGTCATAGATTATGGTATTGAGTAAAATAAAAAATCTATTATTTAAATATTATAAAATTTTGCATACTTCATTTAAATAAATAGCCTATTCAATGTCCCCACAGTCGGAGCTCAGGGTGTTTTCTCTCAAAGCGATTGTCATTGTCATTTAGTTTATTTAAGCTTCAAATAAATTATTTAAAAACTCAACAAGATTTAATGCTGTGCTGAACGAAGCTGGCCTGGTCAATAAATGGCTGTGACTCTCACTTGTGAGAAAAGGGTCAGTGTCTTGGCATTGGGAACATTAAAACAGCTGCTTATTAGTTATTTTTTTCTTGTCTAATATTAGTATTTGGATTAACTATAACAAAAAAAATTATTATTTCAATGCAAATTTGTTGCACTGTTCATAATAGTTGAAGCTAAATTCACATTTTTTATTTGCAACCGAGGCTAAGTTGGGCAAGTTTCTGGCAAATATACATTATGGTGGTAGCTCTTACCAAGTGACGTCTTTTTCCATACAAATTCCATAACATGTCGCCCAGGAAATTAAAAAGAATCTTCATGTTAGAAACTAAACACACACGTGATGTGTCTCCTTACAGATGGCATAGCACAAGGCTCTTTAAGTGAAAAGTGTATCGAAGACTTTCCCCTTGAAACCGGATGTCTAATACTAAAATATTTAGATGGAGTCATGAGTATCTTGGTAATAGAAATTGGGATGTTTACAATGATTATGATGATGAATCAATGTACACATGAATATTATTATCTAAAAGTTGTTCCCCTTTTTGCTATACCTTTGAATTATGTTATTTAAATACAGTCCTCAATCCTTAACGTTTTTGCCTTTTGTATTTCCTGATATGGCAACATTGCGGCTGATGCAGTCCTCTTGAAGTTGTGAGTAAATTTTAAAACGGCTATCTTCTTCGGCATAGCAACAATGACTACATGTCCATCTTCAGTCTCAGATATATCTATCTGGATGATTGGACACATAGAGAGGACGGGACAGTCATAGCGCTCCATAAAATTATACTGTTTCACAGGTTCCGAATTATATAAATCAAATTCACCATGAGAGAACGGTGCATAATAGATCCGAAGCACACCCCAGTTTGAACCGACAAACACCACCTCACCGTAAATACGGATAGTGATGATATCACGCAATGGACCTTCTGGTATTGTGTGGTTGAGCACATACATCCACTGATTATAGATCCTCCAATCTAGGGTCTCCAGAAAATTATATATAAATAACTGGTGTAGTAGGTTTGAGTCAGGGCCCAATGCACATGTGAAAACAAGTTCCATCTCATGAATTGTATAAATGTTACGTTGAAATGTAAGAATGTGAAGTTTGTTAAAACTATATCCAAGTGACATTATACCATCATCTGAGTGTTTTATTAATTCACTGGATAAGTCTTCAAGTCTGCACAGATGTACGTCGTCATTGAGCGTTACATAGTACACTTCATTATCTATTAAGATGAACGTTTTCACATTATCAAATGTGACATTCGATTCGAAACGAGGGTTCTGGATTATCTTCCTTACTATAAAGAGTTGCAGATGGTAGCTTAAGATCACAATTGTATCTTCATTCTCCGTGTAGCGCAGGTAATCTCCAGTGATGTTCCCGCGCTTTGACCTCTCTAATGTTTCTATATCGTAGTACACGATTGCGCACCTTTTGTGTACCCCGATCACACCGTCGCGAAGTATTTTAAAATTGGATATTTCCTCATTCACACTGGAAGCCGAAGCAAACTCGTCCAATTCTTCGCGAGCGTGCTCCAACTTTGACCATAGGGTTAAAGATTTGTAGATATTGAACCACAATAGACCCGGCTTAGATTTCTTGCGAGCTGTTTTATAAACACTGGAATAATCATTTCTACAGTGCCCTCGCCACAGAGCGTCGCTTCTAGTTAACCCGTCGATTATTTGTTTCAATCTTATGGATACTTGGCGGCATTTGACCAAGTCCTTAGCTGATAGAAAGGTAAATATATATAACAAAATTTCAGTCGGCAAAACAGAGAGATAGCTGATATCCAGTGTCATTTCTTTGAATTTGTAACTTGTCACTTAATTGATTTTTTAATCAGTTATACATGGTGAGTCTTTTCCGTGCGATTTTATTTCAAATTGGCTAAAAATATCGTAAACATATTATCAGTTCTATTATGAAGAATTGATTAGTGACATGATTTTAGTGTTGTGATGTTTCACACAGATACACCATTACGGTGCCATCACAGATTATTTTATAGACAGTACATACGTAAATACGTGTTTCTTATTTTTATTAAAAGGGGTGGGCAATTTATAGTTCATAAAATATTGCTTGATACCTGAAACGTTAGAGACTTCGTTTTTGTGAAGTATTCATATATATGTAGTTGTTGACTTAGTAACATTATACTTGATATAAAAATAATATTGATAAAAATGTCATATAGAAAAATATTGTATCTTGGTAAAATATTAAAAACGTATTTCAACTTTAATATAAATAAAACAGTTCAACCAGCTTCAGTGAAACATTAAATTCTAATCTATCTCTCCTATCGGCATATTAAAACTTTACATGGTAGCAGACCGTTTAGTAAAAAAAACGAAATACAAAATGTCGATCGCAAGAATAGATCCTCTAACAAAATAAAACTATGATACATGGGTTATACAGGTTGAAGCAATCTTAGTAAGAAACAAATTGTGGAAATACATTGAAAATCCTTTGAGTAAGGGTCCAAGTGCAACTGAAACAGAAGGTGACAGACAAGCTAGAGCAGAATTAATTCTTACGATTTCTACTTCTGAGCTTAACCAAATTAAAAAATGCTTGTCTGCAAAAGCTGTTTGGAGTAAACTACAAGACATTTATGCAAGCAAAGGACCTGCACGTAAAGCTCTTTTACTAAAACAACTAATCCTAACTAAATTAGATGGACATGAAATACAGTCACCTAAACAAGTTCATGGATATAGTTAACAAACTAGCAGACATGGACATAATTATCAACGGAGACCTTTTAACAATATTGATGCTGTACAGCCTCTCACAGAAACCGATAGTCCAGTATTGAAGTTAGACAATAAATCAACAGTAAAGCTCGCGCTAAATCCACGTTATGAGTACCATTAGCGTACTAAGCACACGCTACCGCTACGTGATTCATCAGGTCACCTGGTGGAAAATGATCGATGATGTCCATGGACAGTCGCAACATTAAGAGGGACGTAGCCGCTGTCGACCTTTGAAGGAACAATACGCTCATTTCTGAAAAGCCGTCGTGTCGCATTGGTTCTATATCTCAATTTAATGAACTTTAAATAAAATTTAAACCTACTTGTGATATCTAAAATATTTTATTACTTTTTAATAGTATCATTATACGAATTCCACTAAAAATCTTACGATTGTTTTTTATAAGGAGTCAAAATATTTTTTTGTAGTTTAGTTAATTATAAATCTATATAAATAATGAAAATAAGTTTTGTTAGTTCGCCAATCACATGAAAACTATCGAACGTAGGAACATGACCATTCGACGCGAAATGATTTCTAGATAGTTATAGGCTATTTGTTATTGTATGTCATTTTATTTCTACTAATTCATGTCTGGATAAATAAAAAATAATCTTGCTTCTCTTGTTTAGTTTATTTAGTAGTTACATAATAATATTGATTTGATAATAAAGTATCGATATCAAAGATAATGTATCGATGTAGTTGTCTCATGTATTTTTCGATTTATGTTCACCTCACTAGTTTGTCAACGGAAAAATGTTTTGATATTTAAATATACGGTATATGTTAAAAAGTTTGTGAATTATTTACAAAATGTCGGGTTTTATGCTATTAAAGGACATAAGCAATAGTTTTACTGAAGATTTACGACAAATTTCTGCCGAGTTATTTTCAGCGAGAGTCTGCGACAGTTTCGAAGATAGTGTTTTGAAGAAAGTACGCGAGTTAACTTTGTATACATCGAAATTAAGATTATTACGGGCAAAGCCAATAGCTTGTAAGTGTTATTAACTTTTTTGATACATAGTTTTAATTATAACCAAATTAAAGATAAACGGCACAATCATATAATTTTAGATGTTAAGTTTAAACAGAAACTTGTAAGAGTTTAAAATATTTAGATATACAAACTTAAAATATCATCTACACTGCAAAAAAATTTCCCATTAAATGTTTTCTCGTAAACAAACGTTCAAAGGAATTGTCTTCTTAAACACTAGCAATTTCTTTAATAATTTAAATTACAATCATTGTAATGAGTTGAGATTTACTACCAAAGTCGGTACAAAACACCAGCTGCTAAGAAGAACTAACAAACAACTTACATAGACATGACGTGCATTACTTATATCGTAAATTTTCATTGTGAGCGTGAGTATATTTATTTAAACTTGGCTCAACAATGCCAGTTACCTTCATTGCATCTTCTATAGAAATCAGTAAGTTAATAGAAAATTGATGTACCAATGAAAACCTGATAAGATGTACGTACTCAGAATATAAGAGGTTAGATTGATTAATAGCTTAATTTTTATTGACTTCTAACTGCTTTCAGCTACAACACAGATTACAGAAGAAGACAAAACCAATGTTTTAAGGAATTATGAGGAGACAGCAGTGTGGTCTATAATAGAGCAGCAAACAATCAAATCTGTGATGCAGGCACATGCTGTGAAGAGTCTACTTACTGCACCAAATGAAAACCTGGATCCGGAAATGACAGAGAGAAAACGGTAAGCTAAGACTTTAAATATTAATAAATTGGATTACAATTTATGAACACCTTTAGGTAGGTGCACCTGGTTACTGGAAGTCTGTTTTTGGAAACAGTTTAGATAAAAACTTGCCACGCATTACCAAGTTTGAAGAGAGTAGTAGGTAGTGTAATTACTGGGGTAATGAACAACAGTTTAATCTGTCGGTGTTATACCAAATGTATTTCAAAGAGTGCATGAATTATGATATCATAATTGCTGTTGCTGTCAACACTCTTTACTGTGGCAACACTGGTGTGGTAGTTTACTGGTAACTAACTTGACAATCTTCTTCTTTACAAACAGAGGCTTTGGTTTCTTTAACCTTCAACTCCCTGATCAGCTTCTCCGAGTCCAATTCAATTTCCATCTTAGTGTCAGATAACTTTTCATGGAGCCCTTGCTCCAACATCTTCAAAGGTGACAGCAGTTTGTTCTCCACATTTCTTAACACCTTTGCTTCAATGAGCTGACGATTAGTAGGGTATATACCCTACTAAATTATCTTGTCAAAGTTGTAAAACAAAATGATTGAAGTGGGTAGTATGAATATACATATGACATTAGCACTCCATTTGTAGAATAGAGTATATTGTGGTTACCTTACACATTATATTCTATAGAAACAATGTTGTATTGAACATAACAATAGTAACAAGTGTAAAAAGTGAGTGATTAAAATATGGAGCATAGAGCTATAGAATATCTAGAATATAAACCACAATGTAAATATTGGGACAGTTACATTGATCATTTGAACTTTTTTTTAAAAGTGTATGGTATTATTTCTTACTGTGTTAAATGAGTAGATTTCTTTATTATTTGCGGTACACATGTGTTTCAAACAATAGTAGTTAATTCCACCTTGAAGAGCTAGTGAAGTAACTTTTTATGAAGTGGAAACAGTTCTTGCTGCACCCTATAACCTCTAAGTAAATGAAAATGTGAAATGACACAAATATTACAAGAGAAATCAAATACAGGGGAAATCTGTACCTTATTAGGAAATAAGAAAAATAAGGTCTGGTTGTAACTTCTTAGATTTGGAGTGCCTGCTTTGAGATAGAAAGTGGAATAAGTTATGAAAGTTTGCAATAAGAATTGTTAAAAAAAAATTGCAGTGTCATGATAAAGTACAAACCATGTTATCTTCAGAAAATGCTGGAAAAGATTTACAATCAGATATCAATAACCAGAAAAGATTCATCTCAATTGGAGAATAATGTGAATTCTTCATGTACCTTGTGTATTTCCTGAGACATTTGCTATTCGCACACATTTACTGTTAACATAAGTTTGGATGTTTTCTAGTTTTATGTCATATATCTATACTATTGTCACAATTCTCGGAGGTGAGGAATACTGACGATTTGAGGAGGAGGATACTATTGTATTTGTCGTGTGAATAAACATATTATTGTTATATTTATATTGGTTGTGGCTCAGTTTTATGTCAACTGGCTACAGAGCACTGGCCAGAGGATGGATGTGCAGGAGGGATTAACTAGATAGTAGGTTGGTGACACAAAAGCTGGTGAATTTTGAGGAGTATTAGTGTGTGCTTAGTACATAAGTTATGGATTCCAGAAGGGCCTGGTTGTTGCATGGCTTTATTTGTAAAAAAATTCTCACTATTCGACATGTATTTCGAATGCCTGCGATTTGTAACATTTTATATATATTCTTTGGTAGGTTGCGAGACTTGATTGACTTGTGTGGTTGTTTAGGTATAGTGTTGGTTTTGGTAATAGCGATAGGCATTGTTATTACATTTTGAAGGCCCCAAAGTTGTGATTACTTTTCTGATTTCAGCATACTTTGAGAATTTTTCAGCTATTGTTGATTACAAATTGTGTGTTTGCAATACCTATATCAATTAGGCATTATTCTTCTTTCTTCTTTGTCGTAGCCTCATGACTGAGGGACGTGACTATGGTGCGTTGCCCTGGCCACCATTTCTTTCCAGACATTTCTGTCTTGCGCCATTTGGATGGATGATTGTAGGGTCGCTCCCGTAGCGTCCTGAGTTGTGCGTGTCCATCTTGTAGGATACCGCCCTCTCGCTCTCTTTCCTTCCACACAACCAGTTATAATCAGTCTTTCCAGACTGTCTGGGTCTCGCCTGACCGTGTGTCCGAAGAATTTGAGGACTCTCTGCCTACAGATTGTTGAGAGACGTGTTGTTATGTTCAACTGATTGAGGATTGACTCGTTTGTGCGACGTTCCGTCCAGGATATCCTCAGCATTCTGCGCCAACACCACATTTCGAACGCGTCAATCCTCGATCTCACTCTCGCTTTTAGTGTCCAGGTTTCAGAAGCATATAAAAAGGCATTATTAGGTTTCTCTATTAATGTGATATCTGGTCTTTTGTAGTAGATTGTTTGGTCAGTTAGAATTGCCCGATTGTAGGATAACTTTTATATTTAAGCAATATCACCCTAATAATGTAACTCTGCTAATAATATGCCAATATTCAGACAGTTAAAGAGTGCCACTGTAGTCAAGTAAAACCCCCATTGAAGAACAACTGTTGCGCTATGCTGATAATATTTCATAAATCTGATCCCTTAGTGTGGTTATTGTATTATGGAACTTTCAAAAGTCTGATTGTTGTTGAAGGTCTGACTATGTTTTTTTTTATATATTTCTGTATCCGTATATATAATTTTCGCTCTCTACTCTAAAAGAAAAAGCAAATCTTCAACATTATATCACCATGATCGTTCAAGATAGCTGTTGTGTTAACATTACATGAATACAGGATTGTTTATAGACCAGGTACAGAAATAGTAAATGCTGATGCATTGAGCCATATGCCTTAACCAATTCTTTATGAATCAGATGACCTATTAAGTGAAATCATATTTATGGCTGCAAAACCCAAAGAATGTAGTTGAGACAAGAAAAGACAAAACCTTATCAAAAGTAGTATAATTTGTATCATGGATTGGCCGTCAGGAGTGATTCTTGAAATTATGCACTTATCGGTTACAGTGTGATAAATTATCGCTACAAAATGGTTGTTTGCTTCTGGGCTATCAGGATATAACACCTAACTCTACTCACGAAGGCATTGTACAAAATAAAGCATTAGCTATAAGTTATATAAAGTAGCCATATGTAAATAAGAAACAGTGGTCAGCGATTGTACCCATTGTCTTGAGAACAGACATATGGTTTCCAAAGTTGAACATAAATTGGATTGCACCTACTCTTCATTGTCCAAGGATACATTCAGATTTTGCAGGAGCATTGCAAAACAAAGTATTTTTAATAGCTTTTTATGCTTATTCCCGATGACCTGTAGTGATATTAGTTAACAATATTTCTTCAACATCAGTAATAAAATATTTACACATGTTATGCATCACTCACAGTTACTGTGCAACTTTGATATTAGACGAGACTGTGTACATGTTCGATGAAGTAAAACAATTTATAACTGCTACTAAAATTGCACATGTAACCACAGCATCAACATCATCATCATATCATCCTGCTACTAACAGGCTCGCAGAAGGCATGGTTCAGACAGTTAAAGATAAACTATGCAAAATGAATTATGTACCTTGTGATGTAAAACTGCGAAATATGTTATTGGGTTTATGGGTGACACCCTGTTCCACCCTGATAACTTGCAGAATAACAGAACTGAAAAAGAAATCATGGACGATAGTTTAACAATGAATCTCTAAATACAGAAGGATGGAAAAGATGTGTTCAGGAATTATGGTAGCGGCTCGAAATGGTTGTCCGGACATGTAGTATACAAAAGTGGTCCAGTAAACCTCAAATGATGGTGCTGTGGTAAATCATCAGATTGATTAAAGTAAGGAAGGAGGCGAGGAAAAGATTGAGTTAGAAGAGGAAAGGAGAATAGAAGAACAATATTTGAAAGGAAATAACACAGAAATGGAAGATATTATTGAAATACCTAATTCGGATAAATGGACCGTAATGCTAAGGATACCGGAGTCTGAAAAGAAATCAGCTGGAGGAAAATAAAATAAAGAACTAATGCGTATTCTAAGAACCCATATGATGTTATTTCTTAAGGGAGAGTTGTGTATGTCAATCTACCCTACTAAATTGTTACAAAAAAAATTATCTTGTTACAAAACAAAATGAATGAAGTGGGTTTTTTTTTGTTTTACATGAAGGAAATGTCTACGCATACTCGTCCTCACGGGGGCAAGGACAGTTTATGTCGGACTTGCACCGACTAAAATCCCAACGATGTTCCGCCTCATCGCCTGATGGCAGGCTCATGGAACGCTTTCGCTCACAATCGCGACTATGCCGGCGCTGGCCGCTTTCGCAGCCCCACCGCGCGAGGGAGGGATGAACGATCCCATTTCAGGGCGCGCCGGAACATGCAGCGCGCCCCCTACTCAGCCTCGTGGAGTTGCGCGGCCGACAGGTTTCCCCCGAACCCGTCGCCCAGAAGCCATGGAAGCCACGGGAGAAAACCTCTCCCGGCTCTCTGCGGCGGATCCGATGTTGGGCCCGCCGCTACCTGTCAACGGCCGCGGAGGATAGTGAGAACGGCGCATCGCAATACCGACACTCCTCTTCACCTGCGGCCCCACCGCCAGTGCGACACCGGTTAGTCGCAGAGGGTACTTCCACCGCGACTCCACCTCAGCTGCAAGGGGCAGTATGAAACCGTCCCTGCAGCCTGCCGCAAAGGGCAACATAAAGCCGCCACTGGGGTTCCCGGCCGCTCCGGTCAGCTCCAGTTATCCAACCGTTGCTCTAACCTGGAGAGGCAGCCTCGGGCCGGCCCTTCGCCGCGGGCCGGCCGAGTAGGTTCCTCTTAGCTTCACCGTGGGCGGCCCCGCCACTAAGCCCCTCGGCCACGATAAGTCGGCAACCCGTTGGGGGGATGTCTTGTATCGTTACAGCGTCCTTCCAATCGGAACACATTACTGTATGCCCACTACTGTTTTTCGGCTACACTAGGAGCTGCAGAGGTACCTACCTAAACGGGTCTTCTGCAACAGAGATCTACCACCAGTACACCATTGTTGATTCCCATTTAAATATATTTTTTGCACTGTTCCTGAAAAAGTTGACAAATTTGAATTATTATATTTGCAGAGACATCAAAGAGGTTTTGATCAAATATGGACAGTTGGAGACGCAACTTCGTCACATCAAATCAGTGTTGAAGGAGAAACAGAACGACCACATGGTGATACAAGCGCAGTGGGACAGCGAGCTTGGCCTGATGAGGCAAATTAAGGCATCCGCAGACAGCACTGAGGAAGTTGATACCAATGGACCGTTCTATCAGTATGTATTTATTAATGTCCTGTACATATAACAGGCGCTAGTTAATATGTTTACACAACACCGCATTGGTTGTCACTGAGGCACTTAAGGGTAGCAGGTCTTTGTCTGAGGTCTAGTTCATTATTGCTTCTATTGCTGCCATCAAACAGCAGTGTGCGATCGTGACAAACGGCTGATATGGATGCTGCGGTGGTACCTAGACAGTCTCTGGCAACGAAGACCTGCCACCAGTAACAACAGCATCACTATGTGTTATCAGTGCGAAGGCTGTCATTTCGGAGAAAACACTTCATCATCATCTAAGTGATACTTAAGATCATGTGAAACAGTTCATTAGCTCAAGAGAGATTCTTTCGCTATCCGTCAGGAAACTGCGCGTGTTAGTGGATAAAATAGAACTGATGCGCTGGATGCTGTCGAAGCTGGTCACGTCGAGGACTGGCAGCTACGACTGGCTGGCGGACCCCCACGGGAGGTACGCCGCGTTGAAACTGTCCCGGGAAGTGAACACTATTGAGAACTTTGTAGTGGGAAATTCACCATCACCGTGAATCAGAAACTGCCCAGGAGTGAGAAATTGAAATGTCAATATGAATCTTGATAGCATCTTCATTGTAATACAGCAGACGATAGTTTTTTTTTTTTTTATGTAAGATACTAGGCAAACGAGCAAGACGGGTCACCTGATGGTAAGTGATTCACCGCCGCCCACGTCACTAGCGACGCCAGTGCGTTGCCTACCCTTCAGGTAAGAATATGCTCTTTTCTTGAATAACCCAATGTCGCAGTTGTTGGGGAAGACCGCTGATGGCAACGAGTTCCAGATATTTACTGTGCGTGGCAGAAAACTGTTTTTAAAACGCATTGTAGTGGAACGCCAACCATCCAGATGGTGCGGATGATAGTGCCGGCGAGACGGTCGGTTGCGAAAATCAGCGGCTTCTATTAAATTGAACAACTCCTCGGAACACTCCCCATTGTAGACTCTGTAAAGTATGCATAGGGAAGATAGATCCCTACGCAGTGCCAAAGGATCTAGCCGATCGGCAAGTTCAGGATCGTCGACAATCCGAGATGCCGACGTTGGATTCGGTCAAATGGAGATAGCTGATAACCCGGAGCCCCGGCCCAAAGGTGGCAACAATACTCCATGTGAGGCCGCACCTGTGCCTTATACAGTTTAAGGCGGTGAGCCGGCTTGAAGTACTGTTTTCTGGTTAATCCAAGAATGTGATGATTACCACATTCATTAACCGGATAAAGCTATCAATTAAATACACAAAGCATTTTATTGTCCTTTTACCGAATAGTTTTGTATAAACTCTTTTCTGGAAAATACTGTATCGTACTTTGTACAGCAATATTTAAAAAAAAAAAAAAAAAAACGCTTTCTCTTTAACATAGACATTCGCTTGGTATTTAGTAGACATGGCACTATCGTCTAGGTAAGATGTTTACACAATATATCGGATATGAATAATTAAGAGCTGCAGATTATCGGCAAGGTACTCGGATTGTTGGTGTCTTATCAAGTCGAAGACAAGACTTGCGAGGTGTAGTTTTCTCATGTCAGGATCGAAGTCAGTGCTGCTAGTGTTTTTTTTTTTATTAACGTGTGTAACAAAATGCTAACGGTCGCGGGGTAGTGTCGGACTCCAACCGACTAAAAAGATTCACACGGTGTTCCAACACCTTCCGAAATAATGCACGAGGGTCACGGGATAACATCGAGCAGTACTTCCGCAAGCCCCGATCGGCGGTCGGATCGAACGGGCCCACCTCCTGGAGGGATGTGAATTATCCCTCTCGATAGAAAATCCCTACGTGGCGACGTGTCGGAATACGAGACGCGCCGCCAGATACACCTCAGTGCTGCTGTCTGGAGCGGATGATTTGCCTTCGCCGGTTCCCTTGCAGCGCATCTCACACGACTGTGTGAAATTTAGAGAACGACCGAATCTTTAATCTTCACACGGCTTCAGCCGCATTTTTTCATGAATGAAGTTACAGATTCCGTACAGCACCCTCAGCCTGTACACACAGCTCCATACAAAGCCCAACACTTGAGTTTCAAAGCGCAAATGACTGTCCAAAGTCATGCCCAGGTTTCTAGCCTTCGCGACTTTCTCAATACTCCGACCACTTATTTGCACTACAAAGTTAAGTTTCAACATATTAGTAACTTGGTTTCTTGTACCAAGCACCATGTACTTGGACTTGGATTGAGAAGCAGTGCGGGTTTACATGACTAGTATTTTTTATTATAATATTAATGTAGTACACCGTTCGTAAACAATATACATCTACCCTCATATATATTTAGAAGATTTCAGACTTATTGAGCTTTGAGCCTGGGCTCGAGATGACAGCCATAATCCCATTTATAATTTTTTTTATTAACGTGTGTAACAAAATGCTAACGGAACCCACACCCCGGAACCAAGGGCCGGTAACGGGGTAGTGTTGGACTTCAACCGATTAAAAAGCTTCACATGGTATTCCAATCACTTCTGAATGTATGCGAGGGTCATGGGATAACATCGAGCAGTTCTTCCGTAACCGCCGATCGGCGCCCGGTTTAAACGGGCCCGCTTCGGGGAGGGATATGGGACACTCGTCCCTATAGAAAATCCCTACGTGGCGATGCGTAGGAATACGAGACGCGATACCAGATACACCCCAGGAACCTTGTCTAAGGGAGGCGCCGCCCCGACGGCCAATGTCGGTCGCGACGCTAGGTTCATTTGTCTGAGGCAATCGGCAGTCATGCGCTCGTCCCTGCTCGTAGGCGGTGAGCTGTCTATGCGCTATCCCACCTGTGGTTGCGCGGGTCCGCTTGATCAAGACTTCACCCGTAGACCTTCAGACTCATCGCTGATTAGGGTGATGGTGCCAGTAGCCGCTGCCGCATCATCGGCGCTCTTGTTAAGATGCCGGATATCAGAGCAACCTCGTGCATACCTGTTCTTGAGCGCTCCATCCTGGCACGCTGTGGAAATAGCTGGATCTCTTCAAGTGACGTCATAGGTCGATTTTTCTCAACAACAGCAAAGGCGGGGGATGACTGGGCTGTGGCGGCAGAGGTCCCGCAACGCCGCTCGAATCTGGTGGAGTTCGGCTCAGGATTTTCGATGAATAAATTCCTTATCCTCTGACATTGTCACAGCCAAGTTCGATACCAACGTCACGCGAACAGGTCACGCAGCTACGTCACACGGCTTCACCGTGCCGCCGTGCCACAGCAACGTCGTACTGCACGCCAAACGGCAACAGCTCGCACCAGCTACGTCGCACGCGGTCAAGGTCCACACGGCGCGCGCGCGACTAAACTAACCTATAAAATTTACTTAAAAGTTAAATATTACCCTCACCACCTCTTTTAAACAGTCGGTCGACGACGAACCCAAGACACAATTGTTTGGTAATACAAGTAGGAAGTTGAAAAGAGAAGTAGATAGATGACACGTAATTAAGCACACGGCTTCACCATAACGTACGCCCGCTCCGTGCGGCGGCCGACGGCGAAGTCTACATAGGCACAACTTCCCACCAACTCGCATGGTCCCCTCCAACTCATCCGGTTGTATGGGCCAAATCATCGGGGTTCAAGACCCTTACAAGTTGTTTTTTGCTCTCTTTACCGGTTGTCCTTTGAGTTTTCTTCTTTTTCTGGAGTGCGCAAACGTGAAGAAAACGGCTTCGTCGACACTCCACCGTCGCAGTACCTACTCTTTAGTTAAATGTGTTTGCGACTAGTCTGGTCTCATTCAAGGCAGTTCCAGATCTCGTACCATCGGCTTGCTCCATTTCATTCGTCCCATTCGCTCCTGGATTACAGCTTCAAATCGCTTCCAGTTTACGTTACTGTCCCGAAACCGCAGTTGCTCTCCGGACCGATCTTAGCTCGAAGTCGGACCGCTAGCCACCGTGACCGTGATAAGCCGGTGATCGCTATCCATCTTCCTCTCGTGTATCCTCCATCCCGTCACCGAGACACCTCTGGTTGTAATGGGGAGGTCGATGTGCGACGCCCCGTTTACTGTTAAGAACGTAACCGTCTGGTCTGGGTCATTCAGGTCAACAGAACGAGGTCACGGGCCAGGATACAATAAACACCTCCATGGATTCCCTCCGGTGCATGACGTCTGGTTCCCGCCCTGTGTACTGTTTACTCCCACAGTACCACATCGGAGAATGCGCGTTAGAGTCCACCCCTATTAGCACTCGCTTCCCCTTGAGCTGATCTAGTACCAGCCCCAGGTTTTCGAGGTGCAAATCGATATCGTGAGAAAACTTGAAATACGCGGACACGAGGTAAATACCGCCGTGGGAGTCGTCTATGTGGCACACGGTGCAATAAGTGGTCGACATGTGGTGCAACAGAGCACAGGCTGTTTCCCTATTGGCGATATATACCCCCGCGCGCGCCTCCGCACTCGGTTGCAAAAGATTCCCACCGACATCTTCCTGAGCCTGGGAGTATTGTTCTTGTACAAGAACGACGTCCAGGCCCAGGTCTGCTGCCACCAGGGGTAACTCCAAGGTGGCTAGCCGCGCTCCTGCCAGGTTTATCTGCCCGACTGTGAGGTTTCTTAGCACCGCCATTAGTAAGCCGTAACTTCGGCCATTCGCTGTTCCGCATACACCCTCGCGGGGCAGTCGCGGGCTCCGGTATCGTGGCCCACTGCATTGCGACCAAAGCGGACACAAGTCGCACATTTGCTGCTTGTCGCCTTGTAGTCCTCTTTTTTGTGCTCAACGGCACCACACTTATGACACACTTCCTTTTCGGCTCGACACGCCTTTGCCTGATGGCCGTATGTGCAACAGCGATGGTACATTATAGCCCGGGAAAAAAAGCACCCCTTCTCCAATAGCGCGCTACGGAGAGCCGGCGAACACGACAGCACGAATGTCGTCCTCGGGCCGCCCAATCCGCCCTTCTTGAACGCCAGTCTGCTTTGCTCTTTCAGGTGCTTACTGTCGCGAAAGTTCTGATCGTGGATCGCAACCAAGACCTCCTCAAAGGCAACTTTGTTGTCCACATTTCTTAACGCGACCAGGGGAGCTCTTCCCTTGACCTCCTGTGCGCGCAATGTTGTTGGCAACGCCGTCTGCAGCTTTTCGATATCCGAAGCAGTGCGGGTTTGCACCATTATACCTGCATTGCCGACTCTCCTCACTTTGTCGACCTGTATATGCAGGCTGGCAAGAACCACCGACGTCTTTAGTGCGGCTTTCGTGTCATCAGATGTTCTGATGCCATCCCGCACCCTCTACAGGGTACACAACCACAGTAGGACCCCGCGAAGTCGACTTCTTGAGAGATTCCGCGTAAGTGATGGTTTGTTCGTCGCTGCTGTTGCCGCCTTCTCCATTCGCTCTCGCTCGGCTTCGAGCTCGCCCCGTGCCCGTTCCGCGTCGGCCTCAGCTCTCCTCGCACGGCGTTTTTCCGCTAGCGCCGCCTCCGACGCCGCACGACGCGCGGCATCGGTTGTCTGTATCTGACGCTGGTTGGCCTCTGCCATCAGACCCAGATGCGCAACAATCTCCATGACGCTACTTAATTTGGTATTAATTGTGGCGAGATCCGCTTTATTAAGCCGCGACGCGGGCCCTCCGGCGACCGAGGATATAATCCTGGCCGCCGCGTTTGCCCGCGCCAACAACTTCTTCGAGGACAAGGCGTCAAACCCAGTGTCCTCGGTTTCTGGTTCGTCGTCACTAGACGTTAGCGCCCGTGGGGTATGATAATCCTCCCCAGATGCCTCTCCAGGCGACAAGAGCTTGGACCTTGGTCTCGGCCTAGATTGCCTCCGCTTCGGGTCGCCAGTCGCGGTCGTTTCGTCCGGCGATAAGATACGTCTAGCCGACGCAGTAGAGGCTACGGGGCCAGCCTCTCAGGCCGAGGCAGCACCAGTGGGCGACAATTGTGAGATAACAGCCGCAACAGCTTGGCTCACGGCAGTCGCAAACGCATGTTGCTCTCTGCCGGGCGGCCAGGGGGGGTGAGTACCTAGTTCCGGTCGCTCCCCCTCAACACTCCGCAAATTCGCGGTAGGCCCGATGGCGGCGTCCGCGGACCGACTGCACAATGATAGCAAGAGTACGCATCTAGCTCTTACCACAATGGTCCGGTTGCTTCTTTCGCTGAGTTCGTTCTGCTCTGGTGTGTAAGGATTCGTTTTCTGGTGATTAATCCCTTCATGCTGCAGAAAATCTTGAAAAGCATTGCTACAATACTCACACCCATTGCCTGTGCGCAATAGTTTAATTCTTGGGTTTTGTTAATTCTCCACCATTGACTTAAACTCTGAAAAAGGTCAGTGTTTCACTTTTGCACTTTAAGAAGTATATAAAAGTCATTCTGGTGAAGTCATCTACAAACAACAAAAAGTATTTTGCACCACCTGTTGATTTGCACTCTGTCGGTCCACAGATGTCTGAATGCACAATCTGTAAGATTTCTGTAGGTCATGTACCCGTCGACAATTGTAATCTTGACTGTTTTCCTTCGCAGCAAATTTGACAACTGGACTTACTCGTCACAAATTTGTCGGAGTAATTCATTCCATCGACCACACGTTGCATCATTTTGTTCATGTCTGCTGTTTAAATGCCCAAGCCGTCTGTGCCGTGTTCGTCCATCTGCTGTTGATGATCATAACAAACAGGTCTCATTTCGCAAGATTGACTTGTATACATCATTGAGAAGTTCCACCTCAGCAACTAGATTGCCCAATCTGTTTTTTACGAGGCATCGGCCGGGTTCAACCACAACACTATTTCCATTTTTTACTAATTCACTAACTGATAACTGGTTACCCGCAAGTGTCGGTACGCACGATACGTTCTTCACTGTGATCTCGTAACCGTAACTCGTCGTTACTTCTCGTTTCGTTTCGTCTCCAGCACAATACAGGCACTGTTGTATTGTTTGCTACTGTTATTTCAGGTAAACTTGACGGATCCATCCTATTTGTCAACCAACTTTCGTTTGCAGTCATACGTGTGCTGGCTCCAGGATCAACATACCAGTCGCGCTTATTAAAGTTACCACTGAGAAAGAACACTGATTGCATGCATTTGTTTCCTTCTTCATTTCCGTTTCATCGTTTCTAAGTGGACATTGAGACGTGTGATGTCCAGATTGTTTGCATTTGTAGCATGGTCTTGTTTTGGTGGTTCTGTCATTTGAGTTTGACATGGACGTACCCGGAGCGCAGACGTTCGAAGTTGGTCCGCCATGTTTACTATTACTGCCAATTTACCAAGTTTCTTCTTCCGCCAACTTCAGGCAATAAAAGCTGAGTGGTCATTTCGGTTCACTTCAACTGAGTCGCCATTTTCAATGTCTAACAATTTTGTTTTTATGGAATCTGCCGTAATCTGGATCCCGGAATGTTCGATTGTCATGATCATTGGCATAAACTTATCTGGTAAACCGGCTAGTAACCATGACCCAACCCAATCATCGTTTACTATGAACCCTGTACCATTTAATCGTTGTGAACTTTCCACGATTTGCGTAACGTAACTGATAAAATTTTCACATTTCTCCACTGTGATGTTGATTAAATGACGTAACAAAGTAATTTTAATAAATATAATAATAAAATATATTTAATAAATAAAAATAAAAAACGAATGTCGGAGGCTGGACATCATTTTCTGTGGGTGTGCACGTGGCCATTAACCGCACTTACCGATGGTACGCAGTATCCCGTGACACATCGTCATCTAGGTAGAGAGCGCACATCAGTCTGTGCATGGCCTCGTCCACGAAAGCAGCGCATTCCTGAGCAAACCGGGTACCGTTAATGACGTTAAGGGAGGGGTCTCACCCGCCTACTAGCGACTCGGTACACCTGCCCCCAGGGTTCCAAGTTTGCAGACTCGGCTAGGGATCGGAAGAATTTCAGTTGCACAGCCTCCATATTCCACCTGTTCTCCGTTTTGGCCCTCACATTTCCCTGATAGCTCATCCCTCGTACGAGAGTCCTGCCATTTTTTCCTCAATCTCATATTCGTCATCCTAAGGTACTCTAGCTTTCCGTTCCACCATTCATAACCAGCGTTCCTCTTGTAGTCCTTTTTACCGAGACAATCAGTAGCCGTTTGGACGATTATCTTGGTAAATTGTCCACCTACATCGGATGCCGGCTTACTCCATTTCATTCGTCCCATTCGTTCCTGGATTACAGCCTCAAACCGCTCCCAGTTCACGTCACGGTCCCGAAAGCGCAGTTGTTCGCCGGACCGATCCGAGCTCGACGTCGGCCCGCTAGCCACCGTGACCGTGATAAGCCGGTGGTCGCTATCGATCTTGTTCTCGTGAACCCTCCATCCCGTCACCGAGACACGTCTGGTTGTAATAGTGAGGTCGATGTGCGACGCCCCGTTTACTGTTGAGAACGTAACCGTCTGGTCTGGGTCATTCAGGTCAACAGAACGAGGTCACGGGCCAGGATAAACGCCTCCATGTATTCCCTCCGGTGCGTGACGTCTGGTCCCCGCCCTGTGTACTGTTTCCTCCCACAGTACCACATCGGAGAATGCGCGTTGGAGTCCACCCCTATTAGCACTCGCTTCCTCTTGAGCTGATCTAACACCAGCCCCAGGTTTTCGAGGTGCAAATCGATATCGTGAGAAAACTTGAAGTACGCGGACACGAGGTAAATACCGCCGTGGGAGTCGTCTATGTGGCACACGGTGCAATAAGTGGTCGACATGTGGTGCAACAGAGCACAGGCTGTTTCCCTATTGGCGATATATACCCCCGCGCGCGCCTCCGCTCTCGGTTGCAAAAGATTCCCACCGACATCTTCCTGAGCCTGGGAGTATTGTTCTTGTACAAGAACGACGTCCAGGCCCAGGTCTGCTGCCACCAGGGGTAACTCCAAGGTGGCTAGCCGCGCCCCCGCCAGGTTTATCTGCCCGACTGTGAGGTTTCTTAGCACCGCCATTAGTAAGCCGTAACTTCGGCCATTCGCTGTTCCGCATACACCCTCGCCGGGCAGTCACGGGCTCCGGCATCGTGGCCTACTGCATTGCGACCAAAGCGGACACAAGTCGCGCATTTGCTGCTCGTCGCCCTGCAGCCTTCTTTTTTGTGCCCAACTGCACCACACTTATGGCATACTTCCTTTTCAGCCCGACACGCCTTTGCCTGATGGCCGTATGTGCAACACCGATGGCACATTATGGCCCGGGTAAAACCCTCTACATAGGACACCTCCCATCCTATGTAAAGGCGCCCCTTCTCCAATAGCGCGCTACGGAGGGCCGGCGAACACGACAGCACGAGTGTCGTCCTCGGGCCGCCCAATCCACCCTTCTTAAAAGCCAGCCTGCTTTGCTCTTTCAGGCGCTGAAGGGTCCACTCCTTACTGTCGCGAAAGTTCTGATCGTGGATAGCAACTACGACCTCCTCAAAGGCAACTTTGTTGTCCACGTTTCTTAATGCGACCAGGGGAGCTCTTCCCTTGACTTCCTGTGCGCGCAGTGTTGTTGGCAACGCCGCCTTCAGCTTCTCGATATCCGAGGCAGTGCGGGTTTGCACCACTATGCCTGCGTTGCCAACTCTCCTCACTTTGTCGACCTGTATATGTAGGCTGGCAGGAGCCACCGACGTCTTCAGTGCGGCTTTCGTGTCGTCCGATGTCTTGATGCCGTCGGCACCCTCTACAGGGTACACAACCACAGCAGGACCTCGCGAAGCCGACCTCTTGAGAGATTCCGCGTAACTAGTTGGTTTGGTTTGTTCGTTGCCGCCGCCACTGCCGCGGTCGAGGCCGCCGCCTTCTCCATTCGCTCTGGCTCGGCTTCGAGCTCGCCCCGTGCCCGTTCCGCGTCGGCCTCAGCTCTCCTCGCACGGCGTTTCTCCGCTAGCGCCGCCTCCGACGCCGCACGACGCGCGGCATCGGTGGTCTGTATTTGGCGCTGGTTGGCCTCCGCCATCAGACCCAGATGCGCAACAATCTCCATGACGCTACTTAATTTGGTATTAATTGTGGCGAGATCCGCCTTATTAAGTCGCGACGCGGGCCCTCCGGCGACCGAGGATATAATCCTGGCCACCGCGTTTGCCCGCGCCAACAACTTCCTCGAGGACAAGGCGTCAAACCCAGTGTCCTCGGTTTCTGGTTCGTCGTCACTAGACGTTAGCGCCCGTGGGGTATGATAATCCTCCCCAGATGCCTCTCCAGACGACAAGAGCTTGGACCTTGGTCTCGGTCTCGATTGCCTCCGCTTCGGGTCGCCAGTCGCGGTCGTTTCGTCCGGCGATAAGATGCGTCTAGCCGACGCAGTAGAGGCTACGGGGCCAGCCTCTGAAGCCGAGGCAGCACCAGTGGGCGACAGTTGTGAGATAACAGCCGCAACAGCTTGGCTGACAGCAGTCGCAAACGCATGTTGCTCTCTGCCGGGCGGCGGGGGGGCGGTGAGTACCTAGTTCCGGTCGCTGCCCCCTCAACACCCCG
>JARDWD010000251.1:0-124648 GCA_029034505.1 Ornithoptera priamus | reverse complement strand
GCATTATCTTCCAGTCTACCTTGGGTAATGCAGAGATGATGAGGTAGGTGCATCAAATAGGTACAATGAAATATATAATACATGAATATACATATATTAAAAATGCATATAAATATATACACCTACATATACATATATATAAATATATACATATACATACATACATATATATATATACACATACATATATATATATATAGACACACATCATAATATTAAAAATGATTACAAGGAAGTCTCAGTTCTAATGTCATTGACAAGAATTTCCCGTACTTTCTGCTTAAAAGTATACCGATTAATTACTGTTCTGATATCTAGAGGGAGTGCATTCCAGAGAAGAATAGGCTGGATAGAAAAGGAAGAGTGGACAATATCAGAGGTGTGGGAAGGGCACAAAAGCAGCGGGTTGTTAGAGGAGCGAAGAGCTTTGTCGTGGTTAGTACCTAAATACTTAAAACAGGAAATAAGATAACGAGGTGGTTTAGAAGAAGTCAAAATAGAAAGTAGGGTGTTGAGAGCACGCAAGCTTCGCCGCTGACGGATGGGTAACCACTTTAACTTTGAACGAAACGTAGATACATGATCATATTTACGAAGGTTGAAATTGAATCGAATGCAGTTATTTAAAAGACGGTCATACTTATTGAGAAGGTCTGCATTCAGGTCGAAATAGCACACATCAGCATAGTCGATGATAGGAAGAATTAAAGTTTGTACAACCACTGCCTTAATTCTTGACGGGAGAAAGTTTTTTAAGCGGTAGACAGCTCCAAGAGTACCGGTTACTTTCTGGCTAACGGCCGCCACTTGTTGTTGCCAACTAAGTGTTGCGTCGATATGAAGACCAAGGTCTTTAATAGAGGGTGCCAATTCAATTATATTACCATCGTATATTATCATCGGTAGAAATGTTGGATCCAGTTTACGGATAGTCCGATGGTTCCCCACCATTATAGCTTGACACTTCGGAGGGTTAACATTTAGTCCAAACCTCTTAGACCAATCCTTAATATACTCTAGGTCTGTGTTAATCTCGCCTATCGCTACATCTGCACTATCCACATTAGCCTGTGCATACAACTGCAACTCATCGGCATATAGATGATATGCACATTGAAGATTACGGGTAATGAGATTAATGAAAATTGAAAACAGTAAAGGAGATAGAATACCGCCTTGGGGAACGCCGACATTAAAGTTACACCAGGTTGACGAAGTTTCATTGATGCGAACCATTTGCTGGCATCCTCGAAGATAGGATGAGAACCAATCCACGGCTGTGGAGGAAATCTTTGAATGAGTAAGGATCTGAAGTAGTATGTCGTGATCGATGGCATTGAACGCATTGGAGAAGCCGATTAAAACAAGTACAGTAACGGTACAGTTCTCTATCCCTACCTAATATCACCAGTGACTTTAAAAATAGCCGCAACGGTACTGTGGCTTGGTCTGAAACCAGATTGAAAAGGGCCTAATAGATTGTTACAGTACACAAAATGTGATAGCTGTTTATGCACGCTGGCTTCGAATACTTTGGATAGGAATGGAGGTATAGATATACTGGTAGGTCGATAATGACAGGGTAAAGAATGATTTGCAGTTTTGAGCAAAGGGACAATGTATGCTTTACGCCATAGTGATGGATATATTCCAGAATCAAGTGAGAAGTTTATAATATGTGTGATAAGCAGAAGAACGTGGTTTAATATAGAGATAATCATGCGACGGCTAATGTTGTCGCAACCTAGTGCATTGGACTTAATGGAGAGGATAATCTTCTTCATCTCTTCCTTAGTAGCGTATAAGAAGTAAAATTGCTCGAAGTTTGGTCGGGGTAAAGCCTTGATATGAGTTGTGGTGTCACACTTCGTTCGATGGTTCAAGGGAGTATGATCGCAGAAATAGCTATATATATCGTCTAAAGCGACTGTATCTGGAGGTTTCCCCCCTATTCTGTTTGCCTAGGCCTAAAGTTCCTAGTAGCTTCCACGGAGCTGTAGGGGACGAGGAATTAATGTTAGTGAGAATATGTCGGCGTTTAGCGTTACGTACCATCTGGTTGCAGCGATTTCTAGCAGTTTTATACCAGCACCAATTTTCTTCACAGCGATCACTTCTATATTTACGAAAGGCCTTATCTCTGTTTCTCATCGCGTTTCGTACCTCATGGGTCAACCAAGGTGCTGGTGGTCGCTTGATCTTCACTTTTGATAGAAGCATGTGTGTTGTACAAGTTTAAGAGGGCATCGTTAAACGAACATAACTTTTCATCAACATTGCTAGCTCCAAGAACAGTTTCCCACTTTAAGGTAGAAGCATCCATAAGTAATATATAATAATAATAAGTATAATTAATAAATAATAATAAGTAATTTCGCTACATCCATACGGCCAAAGCGGGGTTTGTACAATACTTTAGCACGGGACTTAGGACGTTTTAAAAGGTAAGAAACAAAAACAAGGTCATGATAGTAAACTGCAGGAGCAAAATGCTGACCATGGGAGAAGACAAGGGCAGGATTGGAGGTGAGAATTAAGGCAAGCCATGTGTCTTCCCCATTGCCATTGTGGTAAGTGGCTTGCAAGGAAAGCACATGAAGGCCACATGACTTAATTATATGCAGTAACCTGGAGGAACGTGGTGAGGAATTAGTAAGGAGGTTTCTATTAAAATGACCCATGATGACGTGATGCGAATACTCCGACCCTAAAGATTCCAGCATCTATATATTCCATACGGGAGCAATACTCTACAGAAGGAGGACAGTAAACAACGCCTAGGACAATTTTTATTCCTAGAAAGTAACTTTCAGGAAAAGAAACTCTGCAGATATGTTGTTAATTGGGGAGGAGGAGGCGATTATTTTAAAAGGAAAGTAATTACGGAGGTATATGACGACACCACCACCTGTTCTATCTTCACGATCATTGCATACTAGGGTAAAGCCAGAAAGAGAGTAAAAGGTCGAAAGAAGATTAGGTTTGAGCCAGGTCTCTGAAATCAGAACAGCGTGAATATCGGCATCACTGAATGTCTCCTCCATTTCACAGTAGTGAGCAGACACGCTTTGAGCGTTAATATGACACACGTTTAATAAAGACCTACTTTGGTTAAACGCACTTCGCATAACATCACCCAACGTACCAGTTACGGAGTGAGAACTGTCATCGTTAGATAATAAATCCGAGTCGTGAAAGGAATCAAATGAATCCTCATCAGACATATCATAAGTAATCATGTATAACTTAGCAACAATTAATTTTATATACCTAATATATATATATATATATATATATATATATATATATATATATATATATATATATATATATTAGGTATATAATAATGTAAATAATAAGCGCAATTAAAAATTATAATAGGTCTACAGAAGATATCACGTACTACCGTTCCATTTCCGCACCACCCACCAGCACACACAGTTACAACTTACACAGTATAAATTAACAATGAAAGAAAAGAGAAAAAAAAACACTACATTTAAAAACAAGGAAAGTAAAATTAAAATAAAAGGCAAACGGAAATAAAAGCGTTGAAGCAACCACGAACGAATGTTGTCTATATACAACGCAGCCGCCACGCTCCGCAGCGAGTATCCGAACGGGATTGTTGACAATTACCCACAAATGTCTAATTAAAAATAATGGTACACAAATGTTATGACATATACCAAATAAACAACAACATATATATTTTTAAGACAACTTACATACGTATGCAGCATTAAGTTCATCAACGGTTTGTGTTGTTTATAGAGCAAGGTTCTACTATGACAAAGTAAGAAAACTTCGATAGTATAACAAAACAAAAAAAAAGCAGAACAAAAAAACAATAATAAAAACGTATGTATATAAACTAATAGTGATAAAGGCAAGCATGCTGTGACAATATGAAAATTGCAGTCAATAGCAGGTATACAGCAATCACACAGTACGGGCTGCACACAGTACATATTTACGATACATATCCCGTTACACGATTTTTAGTTCCAGATTAATTTAAAATTTTGAATACGCTGCACAGTATTAAATTTATTATCGCGGCTTGTAGATCAATCCTGAAGATCCCTGTTTTCCCGGATTACAAGCCTCGATTTGAGATTAACTATTTACCATACGATATTTTCCTGCAAGACAATTAATTTCATCCATTGTGATAATTTTATGTCAGGAGCCGTCAGCAGTTCTTACGACCACAACTCCATCTTGTATCCAGCACGCTTTCATACCAAAGTGCTGTTTGGCTTTCCGAAAGATAGCTTACCTCGTCTTGGTGAAAAACTCTCTGACTCAAGTTGATGTACCTCTCAAGTCAGATTTGGCCTTCCACACCGATGTACGACACGACTTTGTATCATAATTTGTAAATCTTGCAAGAATTGGTCGGTGATGGTCCTTATTGGGTACACTAATTCTGTGGCACGCTCCTAAGCTGACAGCAGTAAAGTCTTTTACTTTCATTCTGTGGACTGCGCTTTCTATAATAGTTTTGCAGTTTTCGCCTTTAGTCTCAGGCATGCCCAAGAAGATGAAGGTCTTACGACCGTACCGGGGCTGCATGACGTCGAGTACTTTAGAACATTCATTAATTTGCTTACGTAGTAGACCCAAGACAGAGAACATTAGTTCACGAAAGGCACGGAACTCTTCAACAACTTTGGCCACTGTATCCTTAGCTGGACCACAGGAGTGCAACTGTGCCTCAAGTTCGGCCATTCTTTTAGAGAAACACTCTTCAAGATTGATCTGAGCGCTCCTTATTTCCTCAAGGTGAGACATTACAGCACAGGAAAAAAAAAATATTTATGATTTAGTGAAAAAATTATTATACTGATGAGTGGTGTGGTAATAATACCTCTAATCACTTTTACACACACGAACAACGTAAGTAGCTTTATGTTGAACAATTGTAAACCTATTATAGCCAAATAACTTAACTTTTACTATTTAACACAATTTTACGAAATTCAATACACGAAAGGACGCGTTAACATTTCTGCACCTACCGCCAGTCTTTTTCAATTACAATTTTCTAATCTTTCTTTTTAGTTTTTCTACTCTCTAGTGATAATGGATATTTAATTAACGCCATTCAAAATGAGGGGCTGGTAGTGTAGAAGTGAAAATACTGCAGATATATCTGTTTGGTATTACAAAGAGTATAACAAAATTTTCCAATTAACGTAATATGTAAATGGTCCGATAGATTTGTAGCGGTGATGTTTCTATATGATTTAAGCATAATGAACAATTTTAATGTCTCCGTGACACAGTTGCTGAACGATTGCCGAGTAACATGTCCTGGTTTGATTCCGGGGCCATATCTTGTATTGTTTTACTGTTCTATTGAAGAAGACTGATTGGATGGGAGCCATAGCTTCTATTTCTTTCGGAGTATACACACATTATTATTTTATGTGTGCGTCTAGCGCAACGAGTTTTAGTGTCTATCATCTTTACTAGTGATACATTGTTATGGGCAAAATCAAAACTTACCAGCAATATTATGTTGTGAATCTGTCGTTATATCACTATTGATGTTTTCTGGATGTTAACCTATGAGAACAGGAGTATATTGAGCAATAACGCCTTGTCATCCACAGCTTTATCGTCACTTAATACAATGTGAAAATGAGGCCAAATGTTTGCCGGTTGATTATAAAACAAATTCCGCAAATCATATTCACCATTCCATAGTATATACTCTATTTATCATGGGAATATCTTCAGGAACAACAAAGTGCATATTCGTCCTTTTATTTTAAAATAGGTATCGTGTCAGTAGCCTGTACGTTTAACTGACGCAATCAGGACATCATTAGGAAGTGATAAATGCCATTGAGTTGACTATTTAACAAAGTATTAGCCGTTGGCAATAAATTGTCTGTTTGCACATCGGAACATTATATATCTGGCGCTACGCCATATTAACGAGCACCGAACTTCCGGCCAAGTAATGTATCATCCTATATGTTTCTCGTGTCTGAGAAATTGCAATGACACTTCAGAATTTTCGTCACGGGTTTCCTTTTGGGCATGTTAAAATATTTTAACATAATTATTTCTTATACATCAAAAGGTATGTTCATACTAAAGGTGCCTTGGGGAGTGCGCAAACGTTCTCTTACTTCTGATTTATGACTTTGAGGGGAATGAACACGGAGGCTTTTCAGCTGGTAAGCCGCCTATAATTTTCCTGGTGCTTTAGGAAAAATGTAACAGTGTCGCCGGACTGTAGTGTTTGAATGTTATTCTGTTCCGGATGGGGAGTGATAAGACTTTCGCTTTATATTTTCCAGTTACGATTGCATTGTAAACATACTATTGTTAGCAAAACAAAAACATTTAATCAGAAAAATTTACCGCAAAATTGGTAAATTGATAGGTCACGTGAACCTGTCATTATTAACAAGTTCTGTGAGTATACGGAGTGTAGTCTCGTATATCAATCTCGAAATATTTTTCATTATTTTCCTGAAATGTATGCTCGTGTTTACACACCGATTGCACTAACAACAACAACAACAACAACAGTAGTAACCAAATAAAAAAAGCAACCCGTAAGGAAACCAATTATTTTCTCTTGGAAGTATAGCAGATTGGAAAGGATATACAAATGTAAAATTTCCATTACTTTAATTTGCTTTTACAATTTTCCTAAGTTATAATTAATTACAAATAAAAGTTAAATTTGTTTAACCACTTTTTTCACGAACATGCTCTTGCATGTTTCAAGTTGTAGTTTGTAAATTAATGCTCTTAAACCTCTTAATTAATTCACTTAAGGCTACAATCTTCGGCAGCTTAATGTAAGTGTAGCATGCAAAGTTGAACTTTGTAAGTAATTTATTAGTGTAACACTGAAATATCATACGATTAGATAAAATTCATTATATTATTAGTATAGTTCGGTTCCTTTGTAACTCGGTTTATAAGGCGGCCGGACGTACTGTACGCCCAGTTCGAATCCATTCACGATGAGCTTCCGTTGAACGAAAATATTGTGAACAAATCGACATATGTGACAAACAACAACTCGCCATTGGCCAATGTCTAAATAGCCTTAACTCTCTCCTTATGAGAGAAGATCTCGATTGAAGATGATGTCGATCTCCGGCAGTGGGAGGATAATGAATCCATTATTTTTTATTAATTGTTTTTACATAAACCGTCCTTCATAAGTTTCCATAATTTTCTTATTACTCTTCATAGCAGTTATTATGATGTTCTTACATAGATAATTATATACCTGCTTAAATATTATTTACTTAAAAATTATGTTTTAGTTTACTAATGAATAAGTTTCATTAAATTTTCATAGGAATCGCTTGAGCCAATGATTTCAGGTGCTGAACCAATAATACTCGCGCAGTTTACTTGTAGGAGAGCCTTACATCTAGGAATTGTATCCGGGCAAACAATAATGAAAATTGATTGTACAGTGCTTGGTAATCTGTAACAGTTGTATTTCGGCGCCTGTTCCACGTCCATAAGGGAAAACGTTTCTGACAATCCAACAGACGTCGGTACAGTATAGTTTTAGTGTTTGTTTCTATTTCAATAATAGTCGTATGTATAAACAGCGCGTTCAAATTCTAGACTGTAAAGACCTAACGCTTCAGTATTCGCTGCTTTGTAATAAAGAAAAGAGTTTGAATAGAAGTAGGGAAGTGTACAGGGTGTATCGCTAAAGATTTACGTTTACTAATGACAGCTGAGTTTTAGATATGAGGAGAAATTTTATAAATATATATATAAAGAAGCGTAAGCAGTCCCGCATAACAACTCATCCTCATCAGCTGAAAGACGTCCAGAGCTGGACATAGGACTCCCCCATAGATTTCCACATTATTGTTTAGGGAGTTATACGGGGGGATTTGGGCCATTTCCCACCACACTAACCCAATGCGGGTTGGTGGGAGCCAGAGCCACGGCTAGAATCCCGTGAGTTGTTGTGCGGAAATCCTTACAACTCACAGGTCTCAAATCATCATCACATATTCGTGGTACACCCTGCTAATCAACAAACGAAGCTTTGGCTACCACGAAGCGAATGAAGCTTTTGTTACCACCACCACCAAAAAAGGCTCCTCATCCGTTTGCATATTCTACTGTGATCGATCATCGCGATAAGAGTTTTTTTTAACATCCGGTTGATATTTTCATGTCCTTCATTACATTAACGAAAAACATGGAAGAGCTTTACGCCAACACCTCTGACTTTCATGATCCCATACCATCAAGTTGTCAGTCTCTTTGGAAAGTTGGTGTTAATTCCTTTTTTTTTTTTTTAATATTATATCATCTTTATTAGCTTAAAGTTGTATTGTTTTGAAACAGTTTCCTTTTTTTTTCATTGAAACAACGAAACCAGCGGATGTTTACCTGGTGGTAATACACAGCACCACATTGCGCTAGTCGCCTCGTGACATACGATGTTAAGTCTTGTTACCACACTAAATTCACTAGGTAAAACTCCTTTCGAACCGGAACTGAGAAATGTTTGCGCAGTAGTGACGGGTTCCGGCGTCAGAGGTCTACCACCAGCTATAGTTTATGTTCTTTTCGTTTTGAAATCACCATTAATTGAAAGTTACTTTAATACCAATTCATAAAACATTTGTTTTAATAATATTTTATAATTTATTTAGATATATACTCTATTTGCGGATTTTCGCTATAGTTATCTAATAATGTAACTAAAAACGTTTTTTTTATGGGCAAGGATTTATTTGCACTTTTTTTCTAGTCAATCTCGTTAACAAAGGACCGATAAGGAGCCGTTTCGTGGAGAGCTATTAAGCGTCAATCATTCATGAAATTTAGTAAGATTTATTAGGATTCATTCATTTATCATTCTCCCGCAACGCATTTGGAATTTGGAAATTTGGGACTCCAACGTACCCTGCATAATTCGCTTTAATAATGATGAAATGAAGAGTCGAGCTTTTGTGCTTGTTTGTATAATATTTTGGGAATAAGGACTCAATATATACAACAATATATACAAAAACACCATAAATTATAATAATGTAACATTACAATATTTTTCTATCTATATGGATAATTGATTATTTAAATGTATACTATTAATAATACATACAGTATTGATAAGATAACGAATTTTCTAAATATACGGGATATATCAATAATTCATAATAAGGGAAATGTATCGAAAATTCAGAAATATAAATAGACTAGAGCGAGACGCTACACAATGCTCTACACTCTTCACCGTTGAACTTTAGATGTGAAATCATTTCAGTGTATGAAGATTTTTAGCTGGAAACATGCTGCCTTCTATGAGGGGTTGTATACAAAGGTTTCTTGGAAGATATAAAGAATTCACATCGGAGTGTCTAGACATGATTCATAAGCCTCTTGTGATCTGTAGAACCGATGCTCTCTATTAACAATAGCTAAATTTTTACAGCTAAATAAATATATTTTTTTTTACGAGCGACAGCTAATATTTGAGTGAATTTTTGATTTGGTCACTATCCGATCCATCAATAAAATGTTTTACGTTATGATCACAACAGCTGACATGGATGAGATATTCCAGAAGTAAACCGGAGAAGCAGTATCGTCCGTTCGATTGGCAGAGCATTACGTCTACAGTGAATACAGCCGTAAAATAGCAATTCAACAATGCTACGCTTCATGTGGTAAGTAAAGGAGAGGAGCGGAGCGGAGCGGCTCTTGTACGGGGTGTACACTATCATCCCTTCCACGTTGATTACTTTTTTCAAACAGCCTTGTCTGTAAATACTTCGACATGAGGTAATACTCTCATCTATCGGTTTTCTATTATGTTTATTCAGGTATTCTATTTCTAGGATATGCAGACCTACCTGACCTGACCTTTAAATTATATAAAAAAACGCGTATTAAAAACATGCTTCTTTAAGCCGATCTTAACGTATTTAACCGTGAGCTCAAGGAAGGAACTTAATCGGATCAGGTACCAAGTAGCCTCTATAATTACTTACAGCATACATAACCTTTAATGTTTAATTGGATGATCAGAAGATATGAGCCAATTTACAGACTCAAGTTATTGATATATTTATAATAAAATCGTGCTTTATTATACTTACTAGTAACAGATTAGTTGTAGCGTTACTAGAAAGTACAAATACTATAAACATGTTTAACGAGTCAACGTCCCTTTATGCAATCAGTATAGTATGATTCCGCTCAACGAAGTGACAAGACGAGAGAAACATTCACCTGATGGTAAATGATACGCACGTATCATCAAACGTGGCTCTAGTTATGATTATAAACAAATTATACTCTATCTCAGTAATTTCACTAGCTACAACACTCTTCAAACTGGAACACAGTAATGTTTGTGCGCTACTGTTTGGCGGCAGAGACAGGAGCTGCGATGGTACTCACTTAGACGGTATCAGGCAATAGAGACTTACCACCAGCAAATGGTACTCTAGTACTCTCTTCTCCTATATCTCCAGCAGTTGCACAAGTTCTGTACTCTGTACTGTTACTGTTATACAAAGTACTCTGTGCTCTGTGTAACTTTGTAGTTTAAAAAATTATGAACATGATGTCAATGAAACTGGTACAGTACGAAAATGATTTAACTTTACGTAATTTTTTTTGTAATCAGTATTAATTTCAGTAACTTCTTGGCGATTAAAATTATACAAGTTAAGAATTTCGTAATCTTGTGTATACGATACATGTTCTTCTTCTTCGTCGGTATCACTCTTAACAGAGTGGTCATGGTCATCAGTTCAGGTGTTGGTCGCATGCTTAACCACACGTCGCCATTCCGCTCTGATGGCCGCCTTCCTACTGCATTCATATAGTGGCAAGGATGATGAGCCATTTACTGCCGCTTTTATCGGGTCAGTCCATCTCATAGGCGTTCTTCCTCGTGGCCTGGTATTCTCAATCTTTCCCTGGTCGCTGGTCTTAGTCGCTCAATAGCTACCTCTCCTTGGTGGCGTACGTGAACAAAAAAGGAGACTACGATACGTATACGATTAAATATCAGCAACATATATTCAATATAATGGTGGTACATTAGTCATCATGAGGCGCTTTCATAAAACTGAAGTTTGTCGGCTAGGTTAGCAAAATTAATCCGGATCTTCAGCTATTCTTTTCAACCGATCGTATTTAAACTCGGTTAATCTTAACTTTGCGTGTGTCTTTAAGTATATTCCTATATATATTAGAATTGTTTTTTCTTATTTATGTAAACGTGAACGTTTGTCTCAATTTCAAATTGGTTGAAACATTTAACAGGGTGCCTGTGAAAAAGATTCAGATATCATATTTATTCAGTTAGAGTGAAGCTGCTCAGCAAATTTGGGTTAACTTTATACAACCGTTAAGTAATCTGATATTGTGTAAATACGCGATAAATATTTCGCAAGTGGAGTGGGTTAACTTACAACGTCAACAAACCGTCCGCTGACAGTAGCGTTGTTGTTGCTCATATTCACAATTTACAAACATTATTTCAACAACAAACAAGACGTACGTACGTATATGAATAGAATAGTATATAGGCTGCTCTGTCTATGTGTAAACAAACAGAAAACAATAATTTGTTTAAATCACAATAAATATATTCGCTATAGTTGCGAAAATGATATTTGATTACTACTAAACTCCTCTTCATTGTATCAAGATACATAAGTGTACTCGATGTCTTCATGCACATTCCTTATCAGTCAAACAATAGCATGTTATGATTCATAGGTGAAATAAGATGAATAATAAAATATTAATGTTATATATATTCATGCATATGCATGAATACGTTCATTAACATATACTTTCGGACAAATATTACAAATAATTCAATTACAATGTATGTTGAGGTGCAGGATACATACCTGTATAGTATATGTAATCTTATTAATTGGTTTGTTTGTCGATCACGTAAAAACTAGTGAACGTATGTGACATGTGAACATGACCATTCGACACGGAACGGTTTGTAAATCATTGTGGTCTATTTATTTTTTGAATTCACAAATCCTTCATCACTTTATTTCTAATTAACTTTTAAATCCTTTTCATTTCGTATTATTCATGCGGTTGCTATAGTAACTGTTGCTATATAAAGTCATTTACGGTCGCGGTCGCTCTCAAGCAATATTTCAGACAATTTTCAAGTAAATTTTTTCTATTACGACCAGCGAAGCGGGGAACAGCTGTTAGTTACATTAAGTAATCACTAATTATTTGTTTATACGTAATGCATTAATAATAAAAATATAAATGACGCTGAAATGAATTATTTTCTTAGGAAGAAATTTCTGGTTGGATGTTGTAAAGCCGTGTCGCCTGAACTCTAAAAAGATTACTGATGTAGCCGGCGGAAAGGTGCGGTATGAAAATGAATATTTCCTTTAGCAACAGCGGACACGATCACATATATATATATATATATATATATGTTTAACATTTCGAAACGAGAACTTCTCATAGACGTTTGCACGAATGTTAAATGAACATTTTCGTTTGAATTACAAAGTACACTTTTAATTGCTTCTTTTCGATTAAATCTCCGAGTTAAGTAAAACAAGTAGGAAACAAAAAGTAATTTAACTTTTTAAATAAGTATCAACTCCGCGGCGACGAAACGTGTTTTAGTCATTTTTTTTCCCATTACGCAAATAACAATTGATAAGGAGCATTACATTTCAAATGGTTCGTGTGTTATATACTTACGCGTTGTCATATGAAATCATACTTTGCGCTATTTGCTCACCAAAATACGCTGTATTGTGGGTTTTTACTCTTTCGAACAATAACTCATGGTAAAAGCTGGACAGAATCATTTGGTGCGTTTTTTAAAATATAAGGTAGAATAAAGTGCACTTAGCAATTTGGCAACTACAAGCGCCACTCGGCGTGAACATTTTAAATACCTGTCAAATGAAACCCGGCACATTAATGAACGTCTGTAGTAAAACTAAAAGGAAACGAGAACACTAACTAAAGGCCCGCTGATTATTTAATGTAGTATTTCGTAATAAAAACGATTCTATGTAGAGATTTTTTCTAATTTACAACTACTACGTTTCATTTGTATATATATATATATTGACGGATGTGCTGCAGTGACACGGGAAGTTAAAGATGTAGTAAACGATCAAAGTATATGTTATAAGTACTTGTGAAAACAAATTGAATAGGAACACACGTATGTAGCGACACATCGTCGAGCTGCAGTGCCAATATATTTATTACAAAACCCGTTCCTAATGGAAGAGGTCTTTCTTTTTTGACTACATATCAGATAACAAATTTTACTGCGAAAATATTGTTAAAGTAAAACCATCATACCCGCATAATGATATTTTCCTGTAATCGGTTTTGATTCATTAAATAATATTTTTTCAATAAAAGGCTAGCATGCTTTCGTCCTTTTTTTTTATAAAATAAAGTTATTCAATGAAACGTGCGGACGTTTCACGCAGTGCATGTAATGCAGTTCACAAACACCGTATTTTATTTATACAACGAAAATACCAAAATTCTGTTTTTTGACTAAACAAAAAAATAGTCGTATAGTATTTTATGTAAACAATTCACAGAAATCAGTGTTTTTTTTTTTGTATACGTTTTTTCTTCGAAAGCTGGCGATTGTCATGGGATTTTTCACCATTGGAGCTGCATCACAATGACGGTCGATGTTTGTAGATATTGAATGGAATTGAGAACGTTGAAGCTGTTAAAATTCAATTTATATTAAATCAATGATGTACTGTACATAAAAATATAATAATATTCTCTTTTAAAATAAGCATTATGTATAATATCGAAGTATTGTAGACGACGTTTCGTTACGTCCGCAGCATCGCCTGAAATTAAGATGAAAAAATGTTTTAAGCACCAACATTATGTACATTATAAATTAGTTTAGTAAATATTCAGATCATCGCAAAGAAATACATTTATTTAGTACGTTAGCCAAATGAACAAAAAATAATTTCCTCCTTTTTTTTTCTAAACAATCGACCTGTAACGGTCCTCATCCTGCTACTCGGCATTTTACCTTTACGGTTACGACTTTTATTTTCGGCGACCTTTCCCTAATTACGGGCATTTTCTTACTAATTAATTGAATTTATTGTCCTGGACTTTCCTACAGTTTTCATTAAACTACCTACTGTGTTTGTACATTGTGAAATTTGATTATTAAACATTCACCATTACAGCTGATGACGAAGCTAGTTAGCTGCTAGCTCTTTGCGCGCTTAAAGTTCAAGTATAATAATTCAGCGAATGTTCTTGGCACCTTACAGCGTGGAGTGGAGCTTATATAATTATAGTTGACTGCAAGTTTAATTCAGCTGTTAAGTGCTCGTTTTACACCTAAAAGAACGACAAAATCCTTCGTTTTTATCGCATATGATTTTTCCTTATTATGTACGGTACGTACGTTTTGTATTTTTTAACACTTGAAAATAAAGTTAATGTATAGTTGGGTATATGTATAGTAAATGAAAATAATAATCGTACTTTACATGACATTACTTGTATCAATTAAGTAACGCTTTATTAAAATTATTTAATAATAAATAGAAAGACAAACAAAAGAAGTTGTATAACCTTACGACACTCTGCGAGCTGAAATGGGAGAAAGGCAGTGTCCCAAAACTGTCGGGTTAATGGAGGACTAATTGGGATACCAGAACTAACATTTACCATTACACTTGATATACTGTAAAAGGTCACACCATGTTTCAATCAGTAATAATTTATCAACAGTACTTTGTCGAATACTATTTATTTCAATATCAGGATATGTTAATAACATATTCAAGAAGTTTACATAACTTTAATATTACAAACTTTCCAATGATATTTATAAAAACAAATACTTTTAAGGCTTTTTAAGGTTAAAACATATTCGAAATAAAATTAAAACTTAAATATTAAACAGTCATACAACATAGTACATATAGCAAACAGGCAAACACCTCTCTAACCTATACATTTTGAAGGTATCATACGTTATTTAAGAAAATTAATATCAGTGATATGTAGTATCAATGATTCACTTAACTAAGACTATATTAAAAATACAATATATATTGGTGACTATTGTAGGTCGTAGGCTATACCCGATTGGAGATAGTGAACGCCACTTAGTATGCGATCTTACCCTGGTAGTTGATCCCCTTATTAATATCGATATTGCTCTTGACACGCGGATATTCTAATCTACAACACGGGAATACTATAGAAAATGCATTACGTTTACGTTACATATACGGGTATATGTGTACAATGGAAAACTAAAGCTCGGTCACCTTAGCCGGATTCCGTTATAAGTATAAACGATTATTAAATTACATGGGCTGGAATAACACGGCTTAACGGCGACGGAAACAATTATTTCTCTCGATAAAATGAATATCGCTTGAAGCGCAGTACGGATATTGTCAAGGTACGTACACACCGCGCCGCAGTAGTAGTGCGAACGGGATATCTTTTAGTCGTTTAACTTACTTTTGCAACTGCTGATGACATCTTGAAAACATACACAATATACAGAAGAGTGTGTTTAAGTGATGAGTTCCAATTTCAATCAACATAATTTTGTTTTTAATAAAGAAAACTAAAAAACAGTAACGGAGTAATATTAGTGCTAAGTATGAAATTCGTTTATGTTAACAGTTTTTATAAACCAATAAAAACCTCGCTCAAAACTCACAACACTCGGGATCACTATACAGATGATATAGTCAATCCGGTTCCCATACCGTCCAGCAAATCATTCTTTATATACTTCTTTTATGCTAAAAGAGATTCATAATGACCCTAACACATTCCAGGAGGATTCGGAAAACATCCATATTCCACAATATACGGCACAGGTATCACCACCAGGACGCCTGTGTGATACTAAACTGTTTAGCCCCTCATATACTTTTTATTTTACTTTTCTGCTTGTGAATATTTCCTAAAATATATACAAGTGCCTAAATTGTCAAAATTCTCAGTGTCTAAATATATACAGGTCTCTATCGCCATGGACAAACTACATTGGTACCACAGTAATTTCTATTTCCGCCACCAAATAGTAGGGTTCAAATATCACTGCGTTCCGGTATGAAAGACGTTGTGGCTTGTGCAATTAATGAGATTTAGCATCATGTCTTAACGCGACGAGCACAACATGGTTGTGTGCACTTGGTCCCGACTGACCCAGCGTTGTGATGCGCGGTTGCATCATTGCAGCACTGCCATATACCAACCAATACGTCTCGCCTGTCTCCTCGGTTCCCGGAACAAAAAATATATACTAAATAATTTGATAAATGTAAGTGGGAACTGAAAGTGTTGCTAAGTGAGCAATAATGACATTTGGTTGGATTAAGCACGGCGAAAATAAATGTAAAAGTGTTTATAATGAAGTAGAAAGAAACACTTGGCAAAGCTTTGGCTGTAGCGTTTTGTATCGTTAGCTTACCTCAGACTTGGCTCGCCGTGCTGGCCAACGTTCTGCGGCACGTGACAAGAATTCCGATAAGTTTGTTACTTATTCTTTAAAATCAAGCATTCAGTTATAATACTAGAAACATTACACCCAATGACCTACTTTTATACTTTCCTATATGCTTTTTAATATCTTCGGCTGACACAATCAGAGGTCCCTTGCGGCCTCAACCATCACAAAGAGTGAAAATTGTTTTAAACGATTCATGGCCAAAATATCTTTTGGAAAAAATTCTTACAAGCTAAAAACATGAAAGCTTGGTTTAATATCAATACGGATATGTACAGATTTCCATATCAGTTTTCTTATAATGAATTGTCGAATATGTTTTCAGATAATAAACAGTAATACATAATTTTTAAGTTTAATTTTATATATTGTTACTTTGACGAACGGAAACAGGAACAGTGCCAATACAACAAAGGTTATGTAGATATTATCATATTTCCGGGGAAACAAGAGAAAGCTATTAATAATTTTCTTTACCTTTCATATTACAGGCACATAAAGCTGTAAATGTAGAAGAGTACAATAACATTAAGCACAAGTAACATTAAAGAGATATATATATATCTGTGTGATGTATTGTTGGTATTGATAAATGAATTTATTCCATAAATTGTTACATTATTTGTAAACACTTCGTTTATTTTCTTTAGTTGACAAAGCGAACGGGAGAGAGAGAGAGAGAGAGAGAGAGAGAGAGAGAGAGAGAGTAAACATCCAACGCGTTACTACAAGCAATGGACGGCGCACTCTTTACAATGGCACAAAGTTAAAAAACTAAAGCTTCTATCTATTTTTATGTTTTAGCTTGAAACATTGAACTTTCCGTCGATACGCTATTACCAGGATTTATAATTTAAGTAACACTCGGAAGCACGATAACAATCATTACTGACTTCTGAATATTGCATATACATATGCATTACATGCACATATCACTTACTACAACACGTTTATTTCAATTTCTCTGTAAACAAAGAAGTTTCTATCGAAAAAAAGCAGTTTTCCCGGAAAGATAAACAAAACACTTATCTTAGTTGTCTAAAACCCGTTAAGTACGATCAAGAAACGAGTGGAGGAAAGATATGTTTTTTTTCTTTACCAACAGCACTTTAAAACTACGTCGTAACAAGTTTTGCTTAGTTGTAGATTCATAGAATTTTCAAAAAAAAGTAGTTATTTCTTTAAGTAACATATAAGAAATATATATAAATATAAATAATCAATCAGGCCAAAGTCCTCGATGTAAAATTGGGAAATCATCGGTCTAGTTGGATGCTGTTAGAACTACAAACGCTATTAAATGAACGCTGTTAAAACCAGAATTCCTCGAAACCACGTTAGGAAACAAAAAACCTTATCGCAAGTAATGAAGGTTCCCGCTAGGACTCTGTCACGGATTATAAACAAGTCCTGAAGCTCGGTGTTTATCAGGTCACGGTCGATATACAGGACATGCCTTAAATCATCTTTACAATTAAAGATGGATGGAGTGGATCGACCAAACCGAACCAACCTTCTGTCGCTATACCACAGGCAGGTGAAAGGCACACAAATATCCTCTTTACAGATGAAAAAATGTTCACCATTGAAGAACACTACAATAAGCAAAATGATAAAGCGTACGCTCACAGCTCTAAAGAAGCCGCTCAAGTAGTCGCAAAGATACAACGTGGTCACCATCCTGCGTCAGTGATGGTTTGGTGGGGACGTCTTATCCAGGAGTCATAAAACCACACTTTTGTGAAAATGGAGTGAAAACTTCAGTTAAAGTGTATCCGAGTTACAGTCTTGGATCATGTTGTGAAACCTCTCAGCAATACACTTTTTAAAAATATACCGTGGACTTTCCAGCAGAACTCTGCACCTGGTCACAGGGCACGAACTACCCAAGTACTACTACATTGTAGGTAATAAAAACCAAATGATGACGTCACCGCGTATTAAAATAAATATATTATTTATAAAGCTTTATAGTTAATTTTACAAAAGTACATAACGCAAAGTGGACACCGCACCCCCATTTGAGTATATTCAATAAAATAGCTCACTCTCTGTTGCAGTGCCGTCGACATAGTTGTATATGTTGTGTTGTTGCGGTTTTCTAATGGCTACGGCAATCGTACATGCCGTTGGCTTCTTTACCAAACACCAGTAAAGTGTATTGTCGCGGATATCTCGCGGATATTATCGATGCTGTCGCATAGTGATCACCAGGCTTTACTTTTCCGCCACCGTCAGCACATAAATTACAGTGTAACCTTTGTCGTCGACAGGGATCCTGGCGTCGATTCAAATGCAAATTGAAAATCGGCGGCCGCAGTTACTGCTTGTTACCCCTTCTCCCCTAATTACAACGTTCACAACTGGTTGGACTGCGTCTAAGAATGAATATAAAATGAACTATCTTACATGCTTCCAGGCCACGGACTCCAGACCCTCGAGTCCAGTATCTAATGAGCTGAATAATTCGTTCAAATGAATTCTGACGTTCACCCATGATCTTTATACATATTCAATCATTTTGCTATCTCTATACATATAGTGAATAAATATTAAATCGAATTTCTATGCAGCCTGTGAATGTAGAGGGCGATGCTCGGAGTTTCTCGTGATCGAATCAGAAATGTGGAGATTCATGGAAGCACTAGTGTCAACGACATAGCTCAAGAAATCACTAGACTTAAGTGGCAGTGGGCGTCTACCGGCTAATGATAACTGTGAATGGTTAGTCATTTTTAAGTTATGAAAAAAAACCCAAATCGTCAATGGTAAAAGTAAATAAACTATCATTTTTATCCTTCTTATACAATCTAAAGAGGGCGGAGGACGAATTTTAAAGTTCTTACCTCATTTTATATATAAATCAAGGAACTGTGAAAGCAGCGTCATAATGTTTTAACTAGTGATTGAACTAGTTACAGTTTAATTGCAAGCATTGGATATCTGATTTGTTATCCAATTCCAAGACTATTTAAACTATATTATGAAGGTGACAAGGTTTCGAGAACCCACCTACATACTTACCAACACCCATGTAGTCAAATTGCAACTATAAAAATATTGCTGACGTGACTACGACATTACGTATGACAATCTGGACACTTGATCCTCAATCTTATTGCACCTTCGTATCGTATAAAACTACAGCGTTAATTTCTTAAATTTTTTAACGAATTAAATAATTTCAAGTAATATTTAAGTAGTATATTAATATACTCCTACAAGAGAATTCCTGTTGTAGAATCATTTAAGAGGTTATATATTACTGAGGACTATTAAATTCAATTATTTATGAGAGGTGCTACAATAAATGAATTTCAACCTAGTCGAAGAAAGAAACAGGCTACACGGCTTTACGTCCAACGAATGAATACTTTATAAATAAACAAATATAATCGTTTTCTAAAATAACCGACAACGGTTGTAAGTATCCTTATATAATTG
Organism: Ornithoptera priamus; assembly: GCA_029034505.1. Taxonomy (NCBI): domain Eukaryota; kingdom Metazoa; phylum Arthropoda; class Insecta; order Lepidoptera; family Papilionidae; genus Ornithoptera; species Ornithoptera priamus. The sequence goes on along the minus strand of JARDWD010000251.1, from coordinate 104,682 downwards.
AATTAAATAGCCACAAAACAAAATCCTCGTTTGATTCATCACCGGCCATATGTTCACTTAACATGTGAAATTAGGGCCTAGTGTTCATTGTTAATAAGAAAAAAACTGCGATAGTCATATATTCTAAAACCTAACCTAACGGCAGTCGTAGGAGAATACACCTTGTATCTGTTTCATTCATATACTTTAATAATATAGTACGTACATAAGCTATTTTTTTTTGTCACTTAGATATATCGCTTCAGGCATTTTAGATTAAGGATATGTACCACGTAATAATAGCAGGGGAAATTTCTGCATTTCCTTTGTAAGCAGATACAAATAGCTTTGAGTCGGCTTACTGCAAAAGTGCTGCAATGTATTTGAATTGAAAAACCGTAATAAACTATAGGACCGAGCAGGATTTCCGCCTTTGTATCTACATACCTGTGGCGGAAGATAACATATTGTAATGCTTTGTGTAATATACATTTATATTTTAAACTTGATGCGCAAGTGTAATATATGTATAACAGATATTCTTATAGCAAAGCTTTTTACAATGATGCGTAAATATATTTGACACTATGTATATATCATATATAAAAGATTTCTATATATGTAGAGACTGATTACAATATCTCTGGAACCATAAGGTTTAGAGACTTCAAATTTACTAGAAATATTCTTTTTCAGATCAGCAAAAAACGGACTTTACAACACTCGCTCCCCGTTGGGAGTGGTTACAGCTCTCAAAGCGGTCCGGTGATAACTAGTACTTAATCATTTTCATTCAAAAATATTCGGATACTGGACGTTTAGATAAGTTAATATTTAATAACTTCCGAATGTTCAGTGTCTTGATGATGTGTTACCAATAAGTTATTTGTAAGAAGCTTTAATAATAAACAGTTATAAACATTTTTAAGTATCTTCTGAAAATTATAAGTCAAGTAAAAACATTAATTGTACAAACCTGGAAATATTTGTTCACAGACACATTTAAAGAAAAACACGTTGAAAATTGGTGATGATTATGATGATGATGATGATGATGATGACGTTGAAAATGATATACTGCGTTTTGATAACCATTAACCAAACAATAGCATGACAATGGATACGGTTCAAGCATTTCTGTGTTTAATTTCATTTTATGCAACAAGTTATAAGTTTCCATCGTTACTTTCGATTCATATCATTGTCTCAAACTTTGTACTTTTTACATTATATTCGAAAAAAAATATATTAGCTTTCAGTTTATTTATTTATAAATATATATAATAAAAATGGGTTTCCTCTCTTCGCCAATCACGTGAAAACTAGTGAATATATATCGATCGCCATTGGAACATGACTGATGAACATGAATGATTTGTAAATGGTCGTTGACTATTTATTATTTGATACTTTAAGATACATCAGAGAATTATTTGTAAATAAGTTTTATAAATATTTTCATTTTGTGTTATTCATTTCATTCATTCTATAATAACTGTTGCTATATACAGTCATTTACAGTTGCGGTTGCGGTTGCGGTTGGGGTTGGGGTTGGGGTTGGGGTTGATCTCAAGGAATATTTCAGACAGATTTCAATTCTAATTGTATATTACGGCCAGCGAAGCGGACGAGGTACAGCTAGTATTGAAATATAATGATTGTAAATCTTTTAATTTTCCTTTGTCCATGTTTGAAGCTTTATAAAAAGGAGTGAATTTTAAAGCGTGATGGAAACTACAACCCAAATGCCACTGCCGGCGGAAAAGCGTCGATTTTGACTCTGATTCACCTTTGTGTTGCCACTTCACTGAGTGTGCGCAGATTTGTGTGTTCACAATTGTTCATATGTCGTACTCGTGGAGACATTGAATTGCTTCGTAACGAAACGGGAATGGAATTCAATTTCATATGTTTTTCAGGAAATGAACGTTACTGTCTTATTTAGGCAAATATATCTATTTTAATAATTAATAACCTTAATGTTAATAATACTCCGCGGCCGGTTTTTTTTATAATAAACTAGTTTTTATTACTAGTAATAATATATATAGTATAACACGGGTTCAGTTTACAAAAGGAATGACTTTATTATCACTACAATTTTATTGTTATTTAACTTGTTACCTGTAATTGTGAAAATTCTTGTTATAACAGACTTCTTCCTTAGTACCTCGACTCATTCAAATTTCAACCCAAATAAAGGTTCGAAGATATTTATTTACTTTATTACCGACATCAAACACACGCCGCGTGCGTTAATCTTGATATAAATAAAATCTGACAACCACTGCCAAGAGAGCGGACTCCTCTCCTGACTGCTTTTGTCATACTAATAATCCATGATATAGCTAAAACAAATGTTACATTACTACTAAAAATTTAAATTACAATAAACAAGTTACAATTACATACAACAACAAGTAACAACACGTGAACTGTTTGCTTCCATATCCCTCTATCAAAAGATCTCGATGGATCAGTCATCCTTTCAGTGAGTGATACTGTACACCATAAATATAACGAGGTATTTCAACGCCATAATTTTTTTAACCCTATTTTATTTATTATATATACAATGTAGTGATACAACAAGAAAAATAGGAGTAACTTTTTGCAATAATAAAACATTAAAAAAAAATTGTTTATATTGATGCTGTGCTTTAATGAAGAATGCTTTTAAGTCTTAATTAAAATTGCCGTTTTCCACTTATTCCTTCCCCTTTGAATAAATTAGCGCCTGCGATAATTCAATTTGTAATGAAGAGATTTAAACTGAGGGGATTGAAATGAAAAATGTTCTCATTTTATACAATATCTTGTTAATACTGTTGTATTGCAATTTTTACATGCAACTAAATAATATTAGCGTCATATACACCAAAGAAATAATTAAATATATCGATCAATAATTGTTCATATTTATTTGGTAGATCTCTGCTGCCGGAGACAGTCCAGGTACCATCGCAGCTCCAATTTCGACCGTCAATAGTACTGTGCTAACATCTTTGTCTTCAAGTTTCGAAGGCGCTGTAGCTGGTGAAATTACTAAGGTAACAAGACTTAATATATTATAATAACTTATATCGTGTTATGACTGAAGGTGACGAGCACAATGTGCTGCTGTGTATGTCATCCTAACTAGCACCAAGTCGTTATGAGCAGGCTTATCTATTATATTAGGTAAACGTATCGCTCGTCGGTTCGACGTATAAAAAAAAATTGTTTATTGTTTTTTCCAAGTGGGAAACGAGTTAGGATTTACTAATCTACCGTAAGCTTTATGCAAGACAGTCAAGGAGGGGATAATTATAGGGAAGCCCAGCGGCTTTACCCATGACCTTTACCATGCACTGAACTCCAACCTTTATGCCGGTTTAGTAAGGATGTATCTTAAGGTTTGAATAATGAATTCACCAATGACCTGAGAATTGAAGCGCAGTTCAGATTGTATGCGCTTTAGGTCGCCAAGAGAAATGTGGGGAAATCGACATGGTCCAAAAGGATTTTCAGCATCAGTTGTGGACAGGTGATGTCCTCCTGAAAGTTCGAAAAGACTGTGTTAGAAACATAGAAAAGGCTGTTTATTGTAATGATTAATAAATAAAATACAGAAAACTGAATAAAAAGGGAACAAGTGTAGACTATTTGGATGAGGCCAGTAGTTCTGTTACGCACAGCATGGGTGATTGATTGATTCCCTTGTTCATGTTATCGATGTTTCCGTGTTGCTGACAATGCGTCCGAGGCTTCGGATCTTATTTATTGCACGGAACGTTTGATGATGGATCGAGTAACCGTGGATGTGAATAAGTAATGATATCCCTTGAAATATAGGTACATCGCAAAGCTAAACTAAGCGAAGGTATAGAACAGGTTCTATCCGACTGCTTTATACATACATATATAGTTAACACTTTTTTTTCTTTTGACTGGAGATTTTTAATATTCATTTGGGGAATAAAGTCTCTATATAATGATGATATCCTATTATAACTCTTGAAGAGAGTATGAATGATCTGGCAAATCTATTCTATGTTTATCTATTATTTTTTAACAGCATATAATAGTCTAAAAGAAGTAAACCTTTTTATTACGTTTTCATACATATATAAGAATATAGGTAATGAGTTGATACTTTACAGCAATTAACTTATCATTAAAATACTTTTGTTATCGCGAATGTATTAATTTTGTGTTTGTAATCTAAATACGGCCTACCTAAATGACGCCACCAAGTTTTAGTTCAAAAAAGACAGCCAGGGTAAAATCTGCGTGTCTTGAACTGATTCATTGTATGTTAATAAGTAAAAAAGCTTATAATGGGCTTATTTAATCCTTTTTAATGAACTTAGTCCATACTACAACAACTCACGGGACCCAAGCCAACCTCACGTGGTCGTAGTGACCCCTGCTAATTACCAAACTTGGCTTTGGCTCTCATCAACCTCATTCGGGTTCAGCCCGCCGTACCGATAGGACGTGTTCCATGCTGCCGATATCAGTGCGCGCTACCGCTACACCCCACCGATGTCTAAGTAGCTTTTTTAATTCGACTCAGAGGCAGTCATAGTTACTGTATAGGGCTTGTTGCATTTGGCGACGGTTAGGTCCTCTACGCAGGTAGGCACACAACCCCGCCGCCGTACGGCGAGGCGGCATCAACACAAATTGGCGGCTATACAAATGAACACCCTACTCGTCCGGTTCCCAGAAGCCTGGGAATAATTCTGCAGGTTGCCTTCCCACCTTCTCTTCACGCTCCGTGAACTATGACACGACCAGCCCGGCCTCTCCAGGCCCAACCCCCGCGACTCGCGCGCCATTCAAGTCAAGGGCTAACGTGGCGGGGCCTTCTAAACCCGACCTGCCCGCCTCTTCCGATTCGGGGCTCGGAAGGGAACATTAGCGACAGCGACATGGAGGTGAAATACCCACCATTCAAACGTGCCGATGACGAAGGCTTCACCATCGTCGTCAAGATGCGCAAACGCGTTTCTAAACGTCCTAACCTAGCACGCCGGCAAAAAAGGCCGCGCCTCTCGCGCACCCCCACAAAAGCTCGGTCCCCCTCACAAAAGTCTGTTATCCTCGCTGGCGATCTCAACAGCAGGCATAACACCTGGGACTGAAATAACTTCAAATAGGTAAAATCCTGTACAAACTCGTGGATAAGCTCAAGCTTAACAATGTAGCCCCGCCAACTCCGACGAGATTCCCGCCTATCGCATCCACCTTGAACATTGCGTTGTTCAACGACGTCACCATCCCACTGCGTTCGATCGAGACCATCGACGATCTCAGATCCGACCATCGCCCGGTTCTTATGAAGCTGGGCCGGCCCGCTGGTAATGTCCCTCTGACTAAAACCGTCGTCAACTGGCGCAACCTGGAGGTCAAACTCAAGGCCGCAGAACCCCAGAACCTAGACGGAATGCCTAACCCCATCAACTCGCTCGATACTGCAAACGGAGCGATCGACTCGTTGACCCATCTCATCGCTACAGCCGCTTCGAAATCGTCGAGGACGGTTCCTGAATCAGACCACCTTCTCGGGTCCCTCACGACCGACCTTCGACAGCTGATCTGAGCCCAGAACGCCGCGTTGAGATTTTACTCTCGATATAGATCCGAGGAAAGCAGAATAAAATTGCGCCGCCTTCAAAGACAAGTAAAAGTGCATATCCGAACTCAGATCTGACAGATCGGACAATCTGTTTTGCGACTTGGTGCCTTCGAACGCCACCTTTTGGCGTCTGGCCCGCAGTCTCAAAGCGGAGAACATAGACCGTATGCCTCCCCTCGTAATGAAAAATGGTTCCTCCCTACGTTGGAGGATGCCGACAGCTTGGAGAACCAATGCGCTCCCTCAACTACACGAGTGGACCCCGCTCACCTCAAATGGGTCGAGGACGAGGTGCGCCGTAGAGCAATTCTCCCACCAGAAAGTTTCCCACTAATACCGGTCTCCCCCGGTGAGATCGTTGACATCATCAAGAGGCTGAAATCCAAATCAGCCCCGGGCTCCGACTACATCCCCAATAGAGTGGTGAAAGGTCTCCCGCCCCCCATCATCGCCCTGCTAGTGGCCATCTTCAACGCCCTGCTAGCCGACTGTACCTTCCTAGACGCCTGGAAAGAGGCCGTAGTGATAGATATTCCGAAGTCCGGAAAGCTGACAAACCTACCCGATAGCTATCGCCCGATTAGCCTACTGAACACCTTAGGCAAACTCTCCGAGCGCATTATCCTAGAGCGTCTGCGCCACTTCACCACCGAAAACAAGCTCCTCCCCGATGAACAGTTCGGGTTTAGGAGTAGCCACTCTTGTGTCCAACAAGTCCACAGACTGACGGAACACATCTTTGCCGGCTTCGAGCACAAGCGTCCGATCGACACCTGCGCTGTCCTATTCGACGTCGCGAAGGCGTTCGACAAAGTCTGGCACGAGAGCTTGTTATACAAGCTTTACGCTCACAAAGTGCCAGACCGACTCGTCACCGTCATTCGAGCCTACCTCTCCAACCGCTCCTTCCGCTTCCGAGCACGCTCTCTCCTCGATCCGGTCGAACAAACCTGGCGTCCCTCAAGGCCCTTGCCTCTCGCTGATACTCTTCTCGCTCTACACGAGCGACATGCCCAAAGACCGCTACGTCAGCCTCACTCTTTTCGCGGATATTATCTTGAGTCGCTTATAAAAGGCGACCACTCGTCTAGGTCTTACACGGCTATAAACGCAGCCGGATCTCCCTCTTCCGCCAGTCCATTCCATGGAGAGACTCGGGTAAATACCTCGGCGTGACGCTCGACGCCAGGCTCAACTTCATCGCCCACATTCGCGAGGCGAGAAACAAAGCGGCCCAAGTGCTGGGCAAGCTATGCCCTCTGCTGTGCATAAAGGGCAAGCCCTCTCTCAGGCACAAGCTTCACCTCTACAAGGTATGCGTAAGACCTATATTGTCTTACGCCAGCAAAGTCTTCGACCATTTGTCCGGAGCACGCCTCAAACCCCTGCAGGTTCTTCAAAACCGATTCACCCGCATCGCAAACGGGGCGAATGGCACCAGCGCAATGTGGACCTCCACAGCGACCTCAAACTCCCGACCATTGCGGAACACTTCAGAGAGTGCTCCGAATTATACTTTTCCAAGGCGACAGCTGACGCTAACCCTTTGGTGGCCAAAGCGGCCAAGTACGAACCGTCCTCGAATCTCAAGACCAATAAGCGCAGACATGCGCTAATTCCGTCATCTCTAGGGGTCCCTCACACCACACACGAACTCACAGTCACCGACAACACCCACGTCACGACCACACACGAACCCACAGTCACCGACAACACCCACGTCACGACCACACACGAACCCACAGTCACCGACAACACCCACGTCACCACCACACTCCTCGGACATTAAGTACACCCGCGATCAGGGGCGATTCTCACCGCCCAGAGATTCCGATACAGGCGAGGGTAGTCGGGGAACGGGTTCGCGCCCACCCTCGACGACCGAATAGATTCGCCAGAGTAACCAACAACCAGACACATATTGAGGAATTCCGCCGTCGGATAACTACACTCCACGTAGTACACTTTTTTTTATATCAGGCAGTGGATCCTAGTCCACGAGCCCAGACTCAGATAAGCTGTAAAAATCGCATGGTTTGCAGCGCTAACATCGTCAGGAATCTAGTTCTCATCGACGCGCACTAGGCCAGCGTGGTGGGGAATGGCCCAAATCCCTCCATAAGAATTCCTACAAAAGTGAAGATCTTTGGGAGGTGCTTATGTCCAGTAGTGGACGTTTAAAGGTTAGTGATGATGATGATGATGATGATGACGATGATATAATTATTTTATAAGAGTTCATTAAATTTGAAAATAAATAACGTGTAGTACAGGTTAGTGTGTTTAATTAATCATCCTTCACTATATTGTTGAATCCTTATGGTGTACCAACACTGTGTACTGGTACAGGCACATAATTAACCGTATCTTAATTAATTTACTAATTATAATTGAATCAGATATATCGTTTCATTACTTTTAAATGAAAGAGAGCAGCTCTCCGATAATGACGAACCCTCAAAGGCGAAGAAGCAGTATACATTATAATGAGTGCAGCATGTTTTCGTTTCCGTATTTAACGGTACATTATAAAGAACACAAATTCAACGAAATAGTCCGCAGACATTAATTAACGTCTGGACGCTGGCAGCGTTCGTCTCGTTTAACTGTCCATAAAATTTGAACAAACTTTACTTACAGAAATTATTCATTTTATATTACATATTAAATTGATGAGCATGATGATAATTGATCCACCAGTGACTCTGCCCATGAAAAGAAACGTTTACGTAATTTCCTTGTTTGTTACTAAGTGGAGGGAGCAACGACTAGTATAGGGCATATACGCAAATAATAAGCTCTGTACTCAAAAACTATTTAACTATATCAAATCTATCATTAGCATGAGTAAGTTACCTAATTAGAAAATTTTCTCTATTATTGGACAATATTTCATGTTTTATACCTAGAAAAAATGAGCGGCAGAATTGAGTATCAAAAATTCATCAAATTCATACGCCACGATATCTGTCACCTTAATTGAACGCATCCATAAACGAGTACCTATCAACATTTTTTATCTATCAACAAAATTTGACTATCTCTCTATGGAAACCTTTGAATGGGGGATCAAAATTTTTGGTATTCATTAACAGTACACATAAACCTACACGATAACGACACGACCACGACACTACATCAATAATTAACTACTTTATAATGTTCGTCATTTTCTAGTTTATCCAAAATGCTTTAAACGAATTCATGTTTAAGAAATTTCCTTATCATCATCAACCGACAGACGTCCACTGCTGGATATAGACCTTTCCCAAAAGATCTCCGCGTTTTTAAGAGTTCATATTGGGGGATTTGGGCCATTTGTTCATTAGCATGGTGCACCACGAGCAGGTGAGGTTGGCTTGGGTCCTGAGATTTGTTGTGCGGGACCCCTTACATTCCTTTTATCCATTTCCTTGTATCCATTGTTATTAAATCCATTTAAGTTAAAGTTCCAAGTTCAGTTGACAGGTTAAACTGTCGTTGTTTGTTACTCAGTTGATCGTCTTCACGGATGTAACATTACTATTTGAAGTGAGAAACGGAAAAGGAGGACGGAAATGTTCAAGTTAAAACGTATTCAAAGGTAAAATGTAAAAATGAGGAACTTAAGGAAGATTTAATAGAGTCGTCTTATACACTCTCATTTCCGTTCCAATAAATTAGTAATGTTAATTTAAAGATTCGAAGGGGAGAAACATTGACAAATATTTGAATATATTTCATTTGTAGTTAACTTATTTATTCGTGGCATAAATAATACCAATCATTAATAATTCATAATTCATTGTCTTGTCAATTCTGTGAGATCTATTTGGTATATAATTTAGCTTTATTATAGCAACTATTGTACTGTTACATAGCTGTGATAGCTTGTCCCAGTCCAATGTAAATATATGACCGTATTTGTAACAAGCTCTCAATTCAACGTAATATTTTTGTCGCATTGCATATGCGGCGGAAATACTTTAATAGAACGTGACCCGACTTGAGATGTTCGATTTCAGCAAATGTTTGGATTGTTTAAACGAAAACAATATTTTTAATAAAATAAAAAGTTTAACACTTGTTCGCCAATCACGTGAAAACGAGTGTGTATCAACACGGGAATAACCATTCGAAGTGTAATGATTTGTAGATGGTTATAGGCTATTTATTATTTGAATTTCGTAGATTCATCATCATCTTATTTCTAATTAACCCTTATTAAAATTTTCATTTCTTCTTATTTATGCGGTTGCTATGGAAAGTAATTTGCGATCTCATTTTATATTACCGCCAGCAAAACGGGCGAGGAACAGCTAGTATATAATGTTGTATTAGTGGCATGTGTGAAGTAATTCTATAAACGAATTTGTATGTGTGTATATTTAGGTTTAAATATCGATCATCATCATCATCATTATTATCCGACAGACATCCACTGCTGGACATATGCCTGCCCCAAAGATCTCTACATCGTTCGATCGTCAGAGCAGCTGGTGGGGGAGGGGGAACTGGCAAAACTATTTCTTCCGGTACGCGATGGCCATTTGAGGATCTGAATGCCCCATCGGCCGTCAGTCCTTCGGGCGACGTGTCGTGCCCATTTGAGACTACCTGTCTTTTGGACTATGTCGGTGACCTCATTACTGAGTTGATCGCGCAGACCAACTCCGAGCTGAGCCCGTTCTGTAGCTCTCTGTGCGACTTGCAGCCTTCACACAACGCTCACTGTAAGCGGCCACGTCCCGGAGCCACAGGTCATAACCGGCAACTTGCACGAATTCAACACCCTTGTCTTCAGACACTGCGGTAGTTGGGACGGGAATATGCTGCGTAGCATCCCGAACGCTGCCCAGACGAGTTGGAGTCGTCGATTGACCTCATTCTGGAAGTTGGACTTGCCAAGCTGAACTAATTGTCCCAGGTAAATATATTCGTCAACAACTTGCAGTGTAGAGCCTGCAATCATAACTGGCGTGGGTACAATATGGGCATTGGACATAATTTTTGTCTTCTCCATAATGATATTAAGGCCCACGCGTTAAAATGCTTTACAGAGGTCATCCAGCATCTTGCCAAGGTGTTCCAGGTGTCTCAGCCATGACTACGATATCATCGGTTTCTTTACAAAGGCTCTTCATAATATTAACTATGAGTAATTAGGACTTGCTGCAGTAGATGATGAGTGGAGACCTGTTCAACGTCTAACCACAAAATCCCTGCATCTATGTTGTTAATTATTTCAATTTGTAATTTCCCTCATATATAAAAAAAACTAGAACTGAAAATACTTTATTCTGCTGAATAAAGTATTTATCTCTAAATGTGATGTATATTAAATTTTTTATTTCATTAATTTAAAAACATCAAAACCGGTAAGAAAATCACAATATTTCATATATTAGATAATACATATAAGACAAAGCTATTATTCTGTTTACTTATAGATGGTAAGCCCCGGTTATTAAAGCACTCTAATCCAGAAGTGGCTTAAATAAATCCTCTTTAAACATTCTCACCACATTTAGGAGACAGCTCTTGAACGTTATTTATTTATTAATTAATGTTAGTTGTGTATTAATTATCCGATTTGTTATAAATTATATTTATCTCCACGCAAAATGACAGTAGAAACCAAAAATTATCATAAGAGCTATCATCCACGCGGTAAACTGCCGGAAGCGCTAACTGCATTTCCTCTCTATAATATTATATTTAAGCTTTGAGCACAGAAAACGGCTACAACTAGATTTTCCTCTTTCATTTAAAATATGCATTTACTTTTGCACAACTTAATAATGTATTTACATTTTATCCTATACTTGGTATAATTTTTTATTCATCACGTCTCTAATGAATGTCTGTGGGTATTACACAAATGAAAACTATGTTGGAATTAATAATTAATATAACTATTTCATATGTATACAACTTTCATATACTATATATTACAGGTTTTGTTATGTACTTATTACGTTCTTATACGCTGCCAGTCTAACGCAAATCTATCCTCCGGAGAGTATTACCACCTCCACTCATTCCTTTTACATTTATTTATATAATTTGTCACTCATCAGTAGCAAAATTTGCATGATAAGCAAACATAGGGCAAATTAATAATGTATATGGATATATATATATATACATACACACACATTTTAGAACTGAAACACCAAAAGCTTTCACGAGGCAGTTCCTCTAGACAGACTAATCCTATATGATAGATTACTGCGTTTATTTGAAACACAAATACTTCTTCTCCCTTCCTGTAGACAGATTCAGTAAAGTTTTAGTTAGGCCTAATGTACATTCATACTATATATACATAGATTCATAGATTTATTTTTTATATGCGATCAAACTATCATTATGTTCTCAGTAGTGGTCCAGCATTCATCTGTTTATAAGAGAGATGAGGTGTTGAGAATTCTGACCTGCCTGCTTGAAATATGATAAATACATACTTAAAATCAATACAATTAAGTCGCTGATTGCATTTTTAAAACAATACATACTAAGTTACTAAGTTTCTACGAAAATCATAGAATTTGTATTCAGTATGATCAATAACGGGATACTAAAGTACAGATCGCTTGTGCTGGGGAGAAGAGTAGCATCACACAACTTTACCCAAACTAGGTCGAAGTGTTGCTGTAACCAAAATTTACTCTCCCACCAAAATAGGCAAAAAAGAGCATCGTCTTCATCATGAAGAAACCTTCTAGTAACTATTCAAGATTAGTTAAACTACAATTTTGAATCAAAGACCTTGCGTGTGCCAATAAATGGTCCAAAGTACCATTTACTATTAAATTAATAATTAAATTAATTAAATACTGATATAGTTTATATTAAAACTTATGTATTTTTTGTTAACTAAAGATACGACAGTAAAATAAATTAGTTTATTGTGGTAGGTTAAAACCTTCCGGTTCAATGTATTTGTGCCAAGTTTCCCCGCTTATATATTACCTGGAGTGGTTCATGGTGTGCGTGAGGGAACCGCTGCAAAACACAATGTAACCTTGGCCTTTACCGTGGTTACTTAAGCTCAAGTCTAAGAAGAGTATATAATAGTTTACGAATAACAGTTAACAGTAACATAATAATTTATTCAATTTTGTTATCATTTATATGTAAGTAAGTCTTTCTTTGTCTCATTCCTTTCAGTTTTAAATGGTTGATAATGAAAGAAGCTGAAAAAAAGACAAAAAGTTTTACCTGATGCAGCATTAGCTTTATGTGGCGAGCATTGTGTGTAAATATATAAACAACTACATATTGCTTTATTACGTGCTGCATAAAGGAAACATACTTATATACTACTTATCCCTCTGTTTATTAAAAATGTGTATTTTGTTACCCAGCAGAGATAATGATACATTTCAGATACCGGATAAATTTAAGATTTGTCTACTTATATAACACAATTTTTTCAATAAATTACACAATCTAGTATTTATTGGAAAAATACAGTTAATTTTACTCTCCTATTATTAAATACTGACCTAAATGTTTCTACCGCTTTTTAAAGGTAAGTGTTGTATAAGTTGGCCAAGTTTCGGTCGAGATATATACATATGTATATATACTTTTGATATAAGCATCGATTGAGTAAGTAAGTATTGGATACGTTAGGAATCTAAAATAGGAAATATTTTTAGATCATAATATTTTCAGGTTTCAAGTAAACTCAGAGCTCAGGTTTAGGTAAATTTCCTCTCGTTTTTCACCGAAATCTAATTTACTTCAAACGCGTGCTGTACCCTTTGTATGGTAACTAAATCAAAATACGTATATTGCCCATATTAAATTATACATTTGTATTAGAATTTACTGTATATTTGTGATATAATTTCGTAGTGCCCCATTTACAAAAATATATTCAGAGATATGTTTTTGAATAACGCACCCTTATATAAATAGATATAAGAGTAGAGGGAGATTGGAAACGGTGTGTTGAGAATGACGTGAAGAGAAACTATCTGACTACAGAGACGAAAGATGATAGCGATAGATCAGGTTAACAAAGAATACATGTTCGTCTTAACTCACTCCAGTTCTAGAGTTATAACGTTATTAAGAAGGAGATTTTAAACCGCTCTTTTAGATTAGATACTTTTATAAGGTCTGCCGTTAACACTTTCGTAATTACTCAATGTCAAGGAGAGTTTAACATTTTACCGCATTCAGCAAATTTACTTTGTTATATCCAGTTTATACATTTTAAAAAGTTAACATAGTAAAGGGGTTATTTTTAATGACTAAAAAAATTATAATTTATTTAAAGTAAAATTACTAATTAAGCATTGATCTAAACAGATTGAAAGTTTTCCATTTTCGTAAGCGCCGGTGACAATTACTTGAATAGAAATTAAAAACTAATGAACTAATGAAATGAAAGATTTTATCTCTGAACGTTTTCTCTTAATCTTAATTTAGACAACGATAACGCATACTTTACATTCTTGTTACACAAAGTAAATTGTTTCAAGTTCTTTTTAACCCGAAACTTATTTTCAGCGCCCTTTGCATTTAAAAGTGTTGCCATGATTTATTCGCGATAGAATGATAATTACAAATAGATGTCATTCTGTTACTATAACTATAACTCATGTCCGCGCAGGTTTCTTTAGGTTGTATTTGTACTATATATATATAAATATTGTTTTACAGCTTAATTGTATCCGGAAGACAACTTAAAGTGGAAGCCGTAAGATGCTGTCACAAACGACCTTTTGTTATCTGCGAATAATTTTTCAAGGTCCTCTGGATTTGCGAACAAAGCGACTGACATATTTCACAGAGCCGTAATCTCGCGCCTAGTTTGCGAAAGCTCGGGTAACTTTTTTTACAGTTAAATGCTTTAATTCCGTTTGATTTATTTCAGCGCAGACGTATCTCTGAATAGATGAATCTGTAAATGTTTCATCGGGCAACGTTAAAATTATTTGAATGGCATAAATAATAAGAATCAAAACCGACTCGCGGCTATTATTATAGTGTTAATTAGTCTTTAATTCCTCGCCTTCTAATTACTTGCCTTCCTAAATCCTATGTTCTTAAGATGGTATTACAGTAAGTACTCACGGCAATGGTTTGGTACACCGTGAAGATTTAGAGACTGATATAACATTCGCGACCGTGTTTCTTACCTTAATATTTCATCAGACGCTTTTCAATTAAATTCCCTTTAATATATTATATATAGGCTTATATTTACTTAGCCTATGTATATACATTATTAACTTGTGTCCTTAATGTAAAACTATATGAAAATATTTTCATTAATTGTATTTCTTCACTTTACAAATAAGCGGGGTCTAATCGGTAAGAATCAGAAAATTATAATGAAGAAGACAACATCATCAGTATGCTCGCTATAGGATGGGATAGGGGGAACCTTGACTGAGAACTATATACTCGACACCCAGTCCAAATACATGACGAAGTAAAGATTTATTGAAGTATAAAATATAGTAATCATGATCTCATTATTATATTATTAATCTTGTTCGTTTTCATCGATGTCACTCTTAACAGAGTGGCCATGGTCATCAGTTCAAGTGTTGGTCGCATGCTTAACCACACGTCGCCAATCCGCTCTGATGGCCGCCTTCCTACTGCATTCATATAGTGGCAAGGATGATGAGCCATTTACTGCCGCTTTTATCGGGTCAGTCCATCTCATAGGCGTTCTTCTTCATATTTTTATTAATAAGTAATGTTTGAAAGGTTTAAAGTTAAATGAAAATCAAATGGTGGTTTTTAGAATTTTTTATTATTATAATTTGCAAAGCATACACCGAAGCCGGATTAGATATCTTAACATAAACACAACTTTAAATATATTATCCAAACAACATGAAATCCTCTGAGCCAGATCTTAATACATTTTAATAAAAATTTGTGAAATAACTACTGTATTATAATTTTTATTACTAGATAAATGTTAATAAATGTATATTTATTCCAAATAAACGAAGTAATATACTATCTCCGAGTGTTATTTATCATGAAATAATTTCAAAAGATAATTTACAATTGAAAGCTTGATAGTTAAGCTGAAACAGATTTCATAATTAGTAATATTTGAATTGAATATTGTTTATATATTATTACATATTATTTCCCCTTCATAAATTTGTTTCATTCGCAGAATTATAACAAACAGGAAATAGTATTGCATATGAATAGTAAAGCGCATAGTACAGTTCACGAAATAAACATTTGATTCCTAAATAGTTAAAGAATTGTCTGTTTCTGTATCTGTATGTGTTAGGTTTTATTCTATACATTAATAATTGAAAATTTTGTATAGATCAAAATTTAATGCATTTTCAGAGCATTAAAGATTTTAAGTCATAACGCTGCACTGTTGTTTATAATATACATATTCTAATTGTTAAATAAAACTTATTACTGCTATTATACGGAAAATAACTTTCAATACATAGTCACCCTTACGGAATAATAATGAGGTTAGAAAAACGACGGAGAGTATGCATTAGACTGAATCTTAGTTAAAAAAAGTAATATAAATAAAGTTAATTAACATAAATAATACTGTGTACGAAAATGTCTAAAATGCGAGTAAGCGACTGACCCTAGTCTACAGTTAAATATATTAATTAGACATTTAAGACGTTACACGTTTTTAAGTTATTCTAAAACCTTTACAATAAATACTACATAAAATATGTGAAACGAATTCACCCGCGCGCGCACCTTGCACCCTCACCTCCAATTACATATGTTGACACAAAACTTAACTTACGGATACACCTAAGTTGCCATGATTTTACGAAACCTCACTAATAATACACAAGATATATATATAGATAGTGTAGACACATTGTAAATACCGGAAGGACGTTACAATTCTTTTTTGTTTTCACTTTCGAATTGTTTGATTCTATTTATAAATGTTTTCCATGTAATACACATTTCCAAAACGTCGTCCCAGTTAAGTAAGTATAAACATTTACATAATTCGGATTTCGCTTGAGACTGTACAAAGCAAACGGTTGGAAATGAAATATCACATTCATCTAACACATAGTTAATAACTATCTTATAAGAAACTCCATTGTTTACACCAATAATGACAAAGCTCTATATTTGTTACTTTATCTATTATTAATAATTCTTAGTATAATTGATTAATATTAAATAGGTTGTATCAACCGCATGCGTTATATATACATTCCTTAAACAGTTACAGTTGTATCGTTGGTATACAATTAATAATAAATAACCATTAAGAAATATTAACATACACTATTATACGTTTATCAGTGACATAGTTTACTGATGAAATGAAAACTTTTTTTTAATATTCAACCTACCTTCATCTTCATCGATAGTATTAGGTGACCAGGAAATGTTCATGCCAATAATATCTACGTGTGCTATCAACTCATACAAAAGTCCTTCTAATTTTGCTTATGCTATCCTTACAACTTCTGAGCAAAGAAGATATGTAGCACTATCACATAATTACTAATAATTTCAATCTTGTTCACAAATTTAAACGTTCGGTTCATACATTTACAGTGTATAAATTGGACTGTATACATATATATATATATAAATACTACAATCTGATACATTTAATAAAAGGAGATTCACAGTCGTTTTAAACTAATCATCGTACAATATTTAAATAAGTTTTAATATAAGCCTTCACACAAATGTTACGTTTAATGTTTAATTGTTACATTTTGTAACTGCAAGACACATAATCTACACTAACACATAATAAAGTGAATATATCGCTAATTACATGGAAACATGTAATATTGTGTTACGGTCATAATCGTGTGTGTTCTTATATACTACTCAATCGTTATTTGCTAAGTATTATATAAATGTATATATGATTTAGTTTAAATCTATTTATCCTCGGTTAGTGTAATACCTGTACATTAACATTATATATCTGTGTACAATTACAATACTCAATTAATTATTTATTACTTATTATTGAATTGGTGTTGCTCTTACAGTGTCGAACGAGTTTGTAAAATTAAAATTTAAAAAACTGAAAGATTTTTGTCTGCGTTGCGTTTAGCGACACTTCGTGTAACGTGTGACGTGTAATGTGTATCGTGTAACGTGTGACGTGTAATGTGTATCGTGTAACGTGTGACGTGTAATGTGTATCGTGTAACGTGTGACGTGTAATGTGTATCGTGTAACGTGTGACGTGTAATGCGTAATGTGTAACGTGTAATATGTAACGTGTGTCGTGTAACGTGTGTCTTGTAACGTGTAATTTGTACCGTGTAACGTGTAATGTATAATGTGTAACGTGTAACGTGTAATGGCGTGATATTGGTGACGATTTATCCGGACGCGCAGACAAACAGGATAAACGTAACGTATACGTAGTTTCGCAGATAAAATAAGGAAGCGACGTTAACCGTCGCCCATAAATAACCAGCCCCCCCCCCCATGGTGTTGCCAAAGCGATTTTGCCCATTGTTAAGGAAGGAGTCGATTCTTCTCTTCAACTTCCTTCTATCAGTTTAAAGATAACCGCAACGACTATTTAATCCAATAGGTGGGGGGGTTGTGGATGAATTACGCAATTACGGGGTCGAAGATGATATTTAGTGTTATTGTAATTTCAAAAATACTATTTTCGTAAGATTTTATTAGATTTTGATCGATGTTCATATATATATATGTGTGTGTGCGGAAATGGCATATGTTTATTTTTGCATTTTATTAATAATAATTACACCGCGGAACAGATTCATTGGAGAGTTTTTATTTGGTTGTGAGATGATACCAGTGCATCATGATATTTGTATGGCCTAAATAATGACGATGATCAATGCATTGAAAACAAACGGTCATCCATTTCGACGAAGTGTCTCTAAATACAAAGCCTATATCTACTTACTTTCTAACTTAAAATTAAGTTTTAATCTTACTTTATTAACTCTATAATAGTAACACTAGATCTTCGTGCATTTTCTAATAATGTTGTATAATGTTTTATTGATTGTCCTTATTAATAGATATACACTACTACCTCCTAAATACTAACTTCTATACTATGTTACTATTCATTGAATATATACTAATACATGTTTACATTACTTACTTATTACTTAATTAAAAGAAGAATACATGTTGTGGCGTAAGTTGTACAAATTAAATACTAGTTAGGAATATGATGATAAACTTAAGTTGTTCATGTTATCAAATAAATAAGAGGGTGTGCTGAGGGTGTGCGTTAAATTTTAAACTTCCCGAAGTAACTTTATTCTAAGTGAAACTGTCAATTGTTTACAATTACAGTACGACGTTGTTTGTTGTAGAGTGGCGGCCGTGTTAGTGGTAGACGATCTGATGAGAGTGGCGGGAAGCCACTAGATGCGGGCAACGCGGGACCGATCGGTGTGGAGATCTTTGGGGGAGGAGGTCTATATCCAGCTATGGACATTTATCGGCTGGTTATGTTTGTCTTGTTGTATGTAAATTTTTACTGGTGTTTGGTAGGTTGGTATTTATACTAGTGGTAGGTCTCCGTGGCCGGAGACCGTCAACCTAGTTACCACCGCAACGCCGATTTCTGCCGCCTAACAGTAGTTTCCAAACATTATTGTGTTCCGGTTTGAAAGGCGCTGAAGCTAGTAAAATTACAGTGGTACGTCTCGTGACTTAACATCTTGCGTCAAGAAGATAAGCGCAATGTGGTGTAGTGTATAACATCCTAACTGCATCACGTTGTTATGAACAAAGTTATCACTTACCATCAGATGAATGTTTTATCCATCTCACCGCTTCGTCGTATAAGAAATAGGAATTTAAGGTTTGGATTAAAATCTTTATAACATGTGTGAAAGAGGCAAGGCGGTAGAACATAAAAGTAAACTTTTTTTTATATAGGAAGAGTGGGCAAACGAGCGAACAGTTCACCTGGTGGACAGTGATCACTGACACCCCCGCTCTGATGGATAATCGCAACACCAGATGGTGGTAGCGGCGTTGCTTTCGTCTCCTGAAAATTCTTATATATATTACTCTTATATAATAATTAATATTATATATGTCTATATATATATATGTATCATATTCTCAATATATATATATATTAAACAAAAACAAAGCTTTTTTGACTTTCGAAACTGATATATTGTTACATATAGAAAATACTCGAAATAATTAAAATATATTAATGAAAGTAAATTAGCAAATGTAACCTATTTACTTTATAATTATGTTTATAATTACAACCGTAGAGATATTACAAATATATGTTAAAATAATATTAATGAAGACCTATCCTAAGTATTGTAATGATAATATAAAAAAATGTATTTCCACTTAAATTAATAACATATAAGTAATACGTATATATAATACTTATGTCTCTAAATCCTATTTTTTTTTTCTTATTAAATTAACTTATAAACTAACTTACACTAACTGTTAATATTACTAATGCCAATATTATTTTTATAATTTTCTTAACTTATATCTACAACAGGATTCTGTAAAGAAATGAATAGACCCCGAATAGAGTAGTAGACGAACTTGTTGTTTCCGACATTTTAGGCTTCATATTTGAATGAATATCCTAAAACGAGGCGTTTTTTATAATTAATTAGACGAGCAACATATATTAATGTAAAAATGAACATAAAACAGGAAATTCGTGTTTCTTTTAAAACGTTTTTAGTAAGTCATATGTAACCCTTCATGATACTTTATGTTAGCAAAAGTAAAAGTTCTATTATAAAGAAAAAATATTTTAAGTGATTTTAAAACAAATTAATATCGATTTATGGCAAATGTCTTCAAATGTCATTAGTTAAAATGATTAGCTGAGAAAAGAATTTTAGTTTGAAGAGGGCACCTTATGATGATGATGATGATGATGATGCAGTCAAATACCTTATCGTATGCAACAGAAGTTTTGTTAGTGATTGTTAGAGCCGGAAATAAAAAGCGTGAATATATGATATTGTTTAGTCTTTCATCCTAAAGCCTAGCTTACGTTTTATATTTATTAACCTAATATCATCGATTATCTCATTGGTAAATGTAAAAATGCTATAATATAAAAATATCATTCTTATTTTAAACACAATCCTTACATCACATATTTATATTTATATTTAACATGTTTATAAACTTCAAGTTCATATCAAAAGCAGTCCAGTCCACATCAGTCCTTGGTTTACACCAGATCGTCTTCGTCGTAATATCATATAATGTCTTTGGAAGTATGAAAAGTGGTGTGCGCCAGAAAGTATGAAAGTGGTGTTGCATCCTGCGATCCTGAATCGTCCTGGGTTGAGCTTGACGGTATGGTCGGGTCAAACGTCACATGTGTCGGCCGCTGTTTCACGCGTGGGGGTTGGGCTTGTTTTGCACGCGGAATGTGGGCCTGTTTTACACACGGAGGATGGGCGTGTTGTTAGCTGCTCTTAGGCACAAGCTGATAGGGAGCGTGGATGGTAGCAACGCTACCGACCTCAGTACGAGTCAGCAGCTCTTCGGGATGTTCATGTTCATGCTCTCTGCGCTTCTCTTCGTTTGTATAATATTGAGCCGCACGCCGCCTTGTACAACATAAGGCAGCCGCAATCGCTGAAAATATCGCGATGCAAAGAAGCAGTAATCCGGCCAACACACTCATTTGCGCCTCATAACTACTTGGACACGGATCCAACACGGTGAAAGTCAAATCAGAAAATTTAGTTCCGCGGAGTCTCATGGGGGAATAACAGGTGAGCTGTCTAATAGTAGTATTCAACACTGACGTCGTCATATACACCAACATCACACCAGCAGAGCATTGGTCACAGCGCCACAAATTTTTGGATAAATCAACGTGAGCTATTGCCTCTAACCTTTGGAGATCCACTTCGTCCAAACTTTCTATTTTGTTATGCGATAAATCTAGACGTTGTAGAAATTTCGTCCTTGCGAGTAATTTAAATGGAAATTTTGTTAACTTATTCCAAGATAGATCCAAACCCACCAGATGATCATTGTAAGTGAAAAAGTTTGGAGGTATATCTTCCAACGCTAGATGTGCTAAACCCACATTATGCACTTCCGGTAAAATTTGGAGAACAATAGCGATCTCATTTAAGGGTAGATTATTTCCACTGAAATTAATAGTTTTTAGTGATTCGACAACCGAAGCAAATGTTTGCAAGTGGAATCTGTCTATCTTGTTGTGACTTATGTCCAAATGCACGAGAGAAGTTAAATTTGTTAATGCTGCTGGTGCCAAGAGTGCTAGCCTGTTATTTGATACAGATAAAATTCGTAATTCCCTGTTTCTTCCAAACATATTATCTACAATAACTGATAGTTGGTTTCCGTCAAGCCTTAACTTCCTTAACTTCTTCAGGCTGATAAATTCATCGGAGGTTAAGTATTTAAATTGATTTTCTCCCAAATCTAGCTCTTCTAATTGAGCAACTAAATGGTAGATTTGAGTGTTTATTCTTCTCAAAAGACATCTTCTGCATTTAAAGACTCTCAAATGTTGTATATCTTTGAATACTTCTGGATTTAAATCCTCTAGCGGATTGTCACTGAGATCTAAGTGTGTAAGTTTCGCCAGCATGCGAAACAGCCTCGGTACCAAAGTTGTAATTTGGTTATTTGATAAAACCAATGATTTCAATGCTGTGAGATGCCTAAACGTTTCACTAGGCATTTGCTCTATGTTGTTATGGTCAAGGTTAAGGTCCGTAAGATTTATAAGCCCTCTGAAATTATCAGCTCCAATGCTAGTAAGATTATTGTATGTGAGATTAATCAATCTTAAATGCTGCAGACCCCAAAATGAGTATTGTCCAATGGATGGTATATTGGAATTCACAATGTGTAATTCGCGAAGATTAAAGAATGGAGTAGGTTGGGTAAATATTGGACCAATCGTAAGGAAGTTTGGTCGATCTTTTGGTGCTGAAATGATGATCACTTCAGCGCTACGATCGAAGAACTCCACAGGTATAGTATGCATGTCACCACGCGAGCACACTATACGTAAAATATGACCCAATTCGGTTTCAAATGATGTTCGACAAGTACATTCACTTGGACACGTTATTTCGGCTCCCTTTATGTTTAATATTAAAGTTATTGACATCATCAAAATAATAACGAATCTCGGTTTCCTGAAACAAAGAAAAAAATTTCATAACATTTATTTATAGAATACACCAATGTGAGAAATATTATTACATGTTGTTCATTCTCTTGGAAATATATTTGATTTAGTTAAGTTAAGAGAACCATTTAATTAACATACACAATGTATATGTTAGCTGAGCGTACGGCACCGGGCGTAGATTAATATTGAAAGTTAAGCACTATTTGGTAGTTGTAACATAATAACTTTTGTAAATTCGTTAAGAGTTCCATTTTGTTCGAAAATTTGTTCATGTAGTTAACGATACAACGAATTGTTGGCAGCTTTTGTTCGTCTTTCGTATCAGATATGTGATCTTGTGTGGAGGTTGGTATGATTGTCTTATCGTATTTTATCCGTTAATTACTCTTTGTTTTGGGTAATCAAATTAAAACTGTGTAGAAAAATGAAGAATAAGTTTGCACGTTGCACGCACGAAAATCAATTCTGACGAAGGATATATCCGTTACCTACGAAAGCAGTGACAACTACAAAGTTGGAGTGTCAATTTGTGTTCACTTGGATCCTTATTCAGTACGTGACAGTGGCTCGTTGAACACTGCACGCCGCACACTACGTGACTCCATCAAGCTCGACAAAAGGAGAAATAAGCAACACCTTTTCAGACCTCAAGCGACCTCTGTGTTCAATAGGGGCCAACGGTACCATGGCGCACTATAAATAGTTCTTGAAGGAAACGCTTCCATAGATATGTTACAACAAAATGTTGATTTAGACGATTCTATTTACAGGCGGTGGAATCAAAATCTATGGGATATTTTTATGTTCAAAAACGAGGCGGTATCTTTAGTGGTGGTAAGTTCAACTTTCCGGTTCGTAGCATATTTTGTACATCTGCTAGACACAGTAATATACACGGTAGAAAATTAATGTAACCTTGATGGGCTTCAGTTTGCTGATCTCTAATAAGATCCCACAAACAGGCCCAAATTACTACATAAAAATTTTAAAGATTAAGTTAAATATGTTTTAATGAGCAAAGAGTTACGTGGATGAGTATTTCATCATCATATCATCAACCTATAGATGTCCACTGCTGGACATAGGCCTCCCTCAAAGATTTCCACATCGATCAGTCCCGCATTGCTCTTATTCAGTAGCTACCGGTTTCCGCTAAGTTTCATTTGTCCATTCTTCTCATGTCCGAGACGCTTCTTTTGCGAACGTCTGATAGATTTTAAGGTTCATTAACTACACGAATGTTTCTGTAAATTGGACTTTTCAATATGGCTAAAGTTAAGACGCACCCCATTATGTTCAACCCTTTAAAACAAATGTTAATTCTTAACATCAAAACCATCCCACGTGCACAGCGCTGTTTGTATACGTTTTTCGGAAACAGAAAATGATCACAATTATAATCAAAATTTCATCTACACTCTGACTACTATATCTGAACTCGAAGCGGAAATCTAAATTATGCATAGCCGGAAGTAATCATAAAGATTATAAGCATCTTATTTAAAATTATATAAACCTATACTCTTATATTATTATACTCTTTCATATATATTAAATTATATAAACGAGTTGGAATAATCTGGTTAACTCTCCATTAACAAAGTTTTTTGTTCAAAACTCAAAACAAGTTAAACTTTGTATTATTTTTTTAAAAAAATGTAACAAGTTGTGACACTTACTGCGCACTAGAAGGCGCGCGATCTAGTTCATTGTGACATGTGTCGTTTAAACATTTTGTTAACTATAAAATTATAGTACAATACGAATAAATTTGGCATTTAATATTAATGATCTTGTAAATAAACAATAATACATACATCAAACTACGCAACATAGCAATAGAACAAAAACAATATCTAGGTTATTGGCACTTGATTACAGATATACTAAAATCATAACAGCTCTAATAGCCCAAAATGAAAACCTTTTAACGATAACAGGCATCCTTTTAAAGAGCGAATATCCTGTTACAATTGTGAAAAGGTAACATTCGCGATACAGTGCGTTACCAAAACATCGACACAAGTAGAATTGACAGTAAACTTATCTCCTAAGTGAATATAGCTGCTAGAGGTAGGTAAAACAGTTAGTTGGAGATGGTTAGAATAGAAAAAACGTAACAAAAACTATTTTGAATACTTTAAATGATATGAAACTGCATAAGAAACATGGTAGGAAATATATAAGTAGTATACCATAAAAATATATATCGACTGAGTAAAGTTGAAAGCAGACGTCGTTTCTGACAAACACTGTGAGAGCTATGCGAAAAGTTTTTTTTCTGTGTTAGCATACACAGTTAGTGTAAAGAGTATATCATCATTGTCAAGAGGTGCCTCCACCGAACTGAAGTTGGACGGTCACATCGAGAAAACTAACGCAGAATTAGACGCTGCGATTACACCCGCCTAGACAGTCTTCGCTTTAGATAAACAGAAAATTAAATCTTATCGCTCATACAGTTTTTTATTTAACCCGCGAGCAGTTATTATAAAAATGTTACAATATTCTGATTTAAACCACCCTTCAAGTAAATTATTAGGATGACGAGATCTATCATCGAACGTCTTAACTAATCACCTCATTGTTAATGGCATATCATCAGGCGAAAGTCCCGCGCGTCCAGAGGTTTCATTGTATAATGAAATGATTCCTCATGCTTCACACGGATATCAGCTATAAAATTAAGAAGAATTAGGACGTTAAATTATTGGTACAGGATATCCTTTTATAGCAAGAGATATAAGGTCACATAATTACGGCCGACATTAGGGCGTATGCTCATTAAAAATTCAGGCTCGCGGTAAGCTTGGCCGACGATGCTCAGCCTTTCCTCGAATATGGCTTTCTGATTATGCAGTTAGAGTATCATTTTGAATTATTCATGAACCGAGAGGTTAAGGAATCTATTAAATATTCCATATGTCCACTTTTATGGACTAAGGTTTAGTTCTTCTGGCCCTCAACTAGTTAACCTGTTATGGCGATCAGGGACAAAGTGTTTGAGTGGAATCCGAAATAATCAAAACTACGTTCCGGATATGCGGATATGAAGTTCACAGTGAAGATTTCTCCATTAACGTATAATAAACTCCCACCCCGTACACATATTAATATGCTGTGTGGTGACGTTAATATTTTTATGATCCTTTGGTTGGTTTATGCATTAACGCATGAGCTGTAGATCTCTACATCATTTTTATAACATCAAAAATTCTACCGTTTCCGACCAAGAACTGTTCATTATTGCAATCAAAATGTGAATAACACCAGTAAACAATAGTAGTTTTAGTTTTTACTGTTCTCTTTTATTTTACCCATGACATAACTGCATAAGTAGTGTAAGGAGTACCGCACAACAACACACGGGATTCAAGTCAACCTCACCTGCTCGAGGCACACTCTGCTAATCAACAAACGAGGTTCTGGTTCCCGCCAACTTGCATTGCGCCAGCGTCGCGGAAATGATCAAAATCTCGCCATATAAACCCTTACATATGACAGCCCCCAGTGCCCAGCGCTACCGATGGCCATGCTGACTGTATGTGAAGATCTTTGGTGGAACCCTATGTCCAGCAGTGGACGTCTATCGGCCGATGATAATGATGATGACTCAAGTGCAGCTAATACATGAAACTGCCTATGAAGCTGTTATCTCATACTCGTAAGTCCATAGTATTTGCGTTTTAATGACTTCACGATTTCGTAAACCAGAAACACAAGAGAAGACTAATATAACAGAGACAAACGAAATCTTTTTTTTTGTTAAATAGGTATAGGTATAGGTAAACTAACGATCCCTTTTAAAGGACCAGGAGCCAAACCTCTTTGTTTGCAAACTAGGCATGATTACTATGTAAGGATGCTCATTCGCCATATGCCTGGACCTCCGGTGGTAAAACAAAATTAGGGAAATGATATCAAGTAATTGCATTGAATCACCATTCGAAATGTATCCTGGGGAAGGTCTTGGGACGTGGCATTGCAACATGGTTTGTTATATAGATTCATACAGAAAACATATTTTGCAATAAACCTTATTGGATGGACCCAACACGGCATTTAGTTTTTAATTCATCTGTGCTGTATCAGATAACACTAAAAGTAGGTTAATAACTTTTTATTTGATAGACAGACCGGAAGCGGGCAATGCCGTGTTACAAATTCGTGCTGGTAGTATATTGTTATCGATTTTTACAACGATTATGCTTTAAACTGGAAACCAACAACCCGTCTTCATTTACATACAAATGATATTTATCCGATTAAACAACAATGCATCATTGTATTACTTTCCTTTTATTTCCCTAAGGTGAAATCAGATAGATTGAATTTCTCCAACAACAGTATGTGATCTGAATTCGCTGGCCGCCAGCACGTTAAGGTTACCTTTGCCGCCATTTAACGTAATACATTTACCTACATTGTTTATAAACATATTATTGTCATAATTTCATATTAAAGTTAGTTTAATATTTTACTATTAAATCTGTTTGTTCTCAACATTGAAGTAAACTTATTTATTTATCATCGCACTTGACCCGTTACTCGATATAGGAGGCTGTAAGTCCCAGCTATGAGAATATTAAGAAGTATCTGTACTATTATTGTTTTTCTTTACTTTTGATAAACTGAGCCGATTATTGAAGACGATAAAAGTAGTGTCTCCTGGGGAACTATGACTGGTTAGTGCAACTATAAAAATATCAAAACTATACAATATTTTTTTTAACGAATAAAGGTAAAGGTCAGTTTAAAGATTTCGCTTTGCACTCTACTTAATAACTTTAAAGTAGCAATGCGGAGTGAGCTGCATTCTCATCGATTATTCATCACAACACTCGGCCTCCTCACCTGCCTCTCCTAACGCGTGATACACAAAATTCACAAAAACGATGTTGAATAGAAGTTTTATTCTTCTTCAATGTCATAACATTAATTTGGGCAATAGTTCCGCTATCTGTAACAACTGGTATTTAACAACATGCATATATATATGTATATATATATATTGTATTGATCGTGATGATATTGTTGAGCACAAAATGATTATAACAGAAATAGTGCAATGAAAAGAGAATATGCACGATGTGAGTCGCGTTTTAAACACGCAATATCAAAACATAAAAGGATCGCCTCGTCCTTGCTACGGAGGGTTCCACGGAGGGGGGACCACCCATTGATTGCGAATAATATGCAGCTGTCTGCGGATATTAAACGATGGGAGGCTGCCTGATCGCTAATGTAGTTTTTATGATATTTATCAGTGTCCGCTAGGTCATTATGAAATTTTATCATATTTACGACCGCATCATATTAAATATACTTGTCTTCAGAACAATGACGAGTGACGAGTGACGAGTGACGAGTGTTAAATATTATAATATTTATTATTCAAACACTTAATACATAAGTCGTAAAATGTATACACAAGGTCAGCTTTATTCTTGCAGACAATGTCTATTAGACAAATTTGAGCTGAGACAAGATGTATTGTATATAGTTTATAGAGAGCAACAAAGAGATATTTATTGAATGTAATGAATAACACAACGTATTTTATACTACTCATTGTATTCAATACAATAAAGCGCAGCTGTAAGTATAACTGATGAAGAGGGGACTTAGCTTTTCGGTACGACATTGTAATCTAATCTAGTGTAAACTTTCTAACTAGTGTCACATCGTTTTTAGTTTAAATAAATTTCTGTTAAATAAACAGGCGTATAATGTGACACAATATTGTATGCGGCAAGAGTTCATCTTGTTCTCCACTCTGGACACACGCGGGCTGCGTATAACGACTACTCAACACTCCACGCACTTGGAGTTATTTCTGAACGTGAAATAAGCGGCACTGTATTACAGTGGCGATATAATGAAGCCATCTCAAGTTTACTCGTTCACTTTGTTCAACTTGAGAAGTTTTTAATCAAACGTAGCCTTAAAACATTATATAATTACCAATAACTAAGTACAATTACAATAACTGATTCAACGCTAACTGATATTACGCTAATGTTGGTACGACGTCTAAGTGTTTCATTAAAAAAGGTTAATTAAACAATCAAACGACACATGATAATGTTGATAACTTAACAGTTTATTCTATCGTATATATTTTGAATAGTTTATAAAGTATTGGGGACATAGTAATGGAGCTTTTTGAAGCAACATAATACGACCGGTAGTGATCGACAATTATCAAAAGTATTGAAAAAGTATTCGAATGTGGGACGGGGCACACGTGTTGGTAAACCAGTTTCATTATTCAATATCAACAAAGTGCTCTTTTTAATTTTAATGCTGCGGCTTTGTGTTGGAAACAAGTTTACATAAAATGGCACAAAGCAAACTTAAATTGAACAGCACCAGCTTTCAGTTACAGTCGACATAAACATGTACACAATTATTATTTATGTTTATGTAGTTTGAATAGTTACGGCTCTCGTGATTACACTTAACCGCATGAAAGTAATCAGAGCTCTGTTCACTGCTAACCCAGCTTATCTGTTTATGAACTAACTTGACGGCTGACTCGTCCAATGACCAGATATCTATTAAATTCTGTCTTTCTAACGTAACTGTTAACCGCAAACTGTTAATATGTCGAATATGCTGTGTGCTTGTAACAGTCGGGTTTTATTGGTTTCAGTTAAATATATCATTAGATATATTGTTCCCGCACAACGAGTGACGTACCTCACTTGCTCGTGATGCACCCTGCTAATCAACAAACGAAGGCTCTGGCTTCCACCAATCCGCAATGAGCTAGCGTGGTGGGAAATAGTCCAAGTCCCAACTCCCATTGGACTCACTACACGACCGTGTGTGAATCTGTGGAGGAGGCCTGTGTCCAGCAGTGGACGTCTATGGGCTAACAACGATGATGATGGTGATGATGCTCTATTGCAATATAATTTTTAATAAAATTAACACATACAAATATAAAAATTATACTTATTTAATGAAGACAACGTAAACGAAGAAACTTTTCTTCGATTTACTTTTGCACATAGTAACTAAAGCTTGCTAAGGATCAAAACGGATGCACAAGAACACTAGTTACACATTTTTAAAAAAACCCAAGTAAAATAGTTGTTTGTTTTAACATACAGCACTTTTTAACTGTAAGACGCATCTCTAATGTAATATCAATGTTATAGAAAAATATGTTTCAATGTTAAGTTTGATTCATTAGTTATATTAAGTTTTGTGAAACTATGTAAAACGGTACGTTGTTTAATAACAAGACAGGTTTAGTTACCAGGTAGCTATGTTAAGGCGAGGCTGTGTTCACACGCGAAACGATACCGCTGTAAGCAGACTGTTACCTAATCAGTATCGGTAACAGTGTTGATGATTTACGTAATTAACACTGTCGGCTCGTTTAATTATTTCCCAGGTTCAAATTTACACAAGCCACTGTGGATTAACTAAATGTAATAGATTAATTTAGTAATTTACACATACATACATACATACATACATACATTGTCAAATAAACACATTTGACTTAACAAAACTTTATGTATTTCATTGCAGTTCATTATTTACTAGTGTCGCTTATTTCTCTCTAAGACTGTTGATATCTATCGACTGATGAACGTAAACCAATATTAAATATATATATCAAGTTATCCTCAATTGTATGGAACCGTTATCTAATATGTATAAATAATATAACATTTCAAAATTACCTTTTTCACAATAAACGAATGAGAACAGTGTGCTATTACTGGTAATAAGATGCGAGAATGTATCAGGTTCCTTGCTACTTGCGTGTAAATAATAACAGGGCTGCATCGATCCGGACCATTCCGTTTTTACTACTTCCATTCTGTTTTGGATGTTAAATGGATTTTACATCGACTATTACTATACAATAGAAGTATTCATAAATATTTTAGTCTTATATATTTAGTACAATATATATATATATATATATATATAATTCAGGATTGAGACGACAATAGAAATGAATGTCATAATAAATTTAAAGTAACAACGGGAAATCTTTATTCCTTCCGTTTCGTAGCGCCTAAGCCACTTGTCTTGTAAAACGGAAATCCCTAGTTCGATACCGGAGCCACATAAGTGAAGCTTGAACGGGGAGCGGTTTACATTGTCACATTGTGTTCCGGTAGCCACACTTAGACACAAAGTATGGCCGGAGCACACGCTTTACCGTATTCGCAAATATACACTTAGTAAAATTCTATTGTAGTATCGTAGAGTACAAATATGAACAATCTTTCTGAACAATCAATTGGTAACGTATTTTAATAAAGGTAAAATGAACTAAATACATTACTTATTTCATTCGGTAACAGTTCCCAGAGTAAAACAAATTAATATGTAAAAGGAATCGCCTCGAGAATAATTAAATGCTAAACGCGTAGCCCCAGGGTCGGTGTACTTAGTTTACAATGCAGTCAAGTTGGTCTAGTCCCTGCACTTGACCACGTAGGACCAATCGGTCTGGAGATTGTAATTTTAATAAATAACAGTTGGTTTTTTATTTAAGCAATAAGTTTCCGTAGAGAAATTTACGCTGTTTGTATTTTATTCGTCACGTCAATACAAACGGATGATTCAGGAGCCGCACCAATTTTTTCTAACACAATACAAGCACTCAGTGAAAATAGTTTCTAAATTGAACGTTGTAACAATGTGTCGATGTTTCGTCCGATCCGGTACTGCATGTAAATGAATAAATAAATATTATTTGACAATACGTGGTTAATAAACACTTAACAAGGGAGCGGCTGTACCCGGCCGCCGCGGGCACGACCGCAATCCTACCAGCAATCTGATACAAGTGGATCAATTCTATTTCCATCGCCTTTAAATTAGCTCGCCTACTCGAGAAACCGATGGATGCTTTAAAATCAGCCGTTATGATTACGGTACAGATCAAAGGTCGATCCTTAAGCAGCTTTCACGAGTCTATATATATACAAAGGTATCATCGTATATAACGCACAAGATTACCCTCTACACATTCCTACATAACATAACAGACAGTATATTCATCGTTTTCTTACATCCTGTTTAGAATACAATCCTTACAAAAACCTTTATGTATTTAATAAATAGTATTGACATATAAGGAGCAAAGGAAGAGAGAGTAGACGATGTAAACACGATATGAAGGAAGTCGTACCTCCAGAATAGATTCGGATAACCAAAGAATGAGATGTGTGGAAATGATTATGTGTGCATTAAGATTAAAGATTATTTCATTGAATAAATTCTAAATAAGTGAATAAAAATTAGATATATTAATTCACTTATACAAGGTCAAGGATTCACTTTTTATCTCGTTTATATATTTATAAATCTTGTGCGAATGCTTGATGTGATAAACATAATCCGCTGAGTATGTAGAGAAAGAATTGTTATATGATGATATTTATTACTAAAGTACGCAATTAAGGGTGCGCAGGGCGGACTTAATGCTGTGATAGAATTCTCTGCTTGTTAACCCTGAGAGGCAAGAGATACTGTAGATAGGTGCACGTTAACAGTTTATATATAATTATAATAATAATATGAAATAAGATCGAGGTAAGTATGTGTGTACATAAACAATGAATGAAGTAATATAACAGAAAATGTGTTTATTATGTAGAATTTTGCAAGTCGGAGAATATTTATCTTAATAGAATGAATATATCTATCTTGCTTGGTTTATGCTTAATTATGAATTAGGGGAACAATTCACTATAATTTTAAATTTATAATTATTTAATGACACTAAACATATACCTTGGATGGATTGGCCACTGATGGTAGGACTTTATTGGGGGAGACCATCTAGGTAGGTACCATCGCAGCGCCTATTACTTCCGACAAACAGTTTTGTGCAAACATTACTGTGTTATATTATGAAGGGCGCTATAGCTAGTATAATTACTGGGGTAACGAGATACATCTTACGTCGCAAGCGTAGAGCGCAACGTAGTGCAGTATATATCATCCTGACTAGCGCCACATTATAATGGGCGGGTGTATCACTTACTAACAGGCGAACCCGTCGCTGTCGCTTCTCTCATCGCTTAATTGAATAAAAAAAATCTCTGACAACGATATGTTACTTGCTAAACTGCGCAACACACTTGTTCCCCGAGTACTACAGGTGTCCATAGTCAACAGTAACTGTATACCGGCGGATCGTATGCATATTTACCAGCTGTGGTATACCCACATGAAGACACAG
Organism: Ornithoptera priamus; assembly: GCA_029034505.1. NCBI lineage: Eukaryota > Metazoa > Arthropoda > Insecta > Lepidoptera > Papilionidae > Ornithoptera > Ornithoptera priamus. Next base: position 71,724 of record JARDWD010000251.1, on the reverse strand, counting down.
GATATTTATGACAAAGTACTGCATTATGCAATTGTTGCGAATTTACTATCACGTGTACCCGAATTTTTTTCATTGAACAATGCGACGTGATCAGACACGATGAGCGGGATGTTCACTTGACAAGTGCTACGCTCGTCCGTAACGACGCGGCGCGGTATGCACTGCACCACATTGCGCTCGTCGCCTTGAGACATAGGATGTCAGGCCTCGTCACCCCAGTAATTTCACTAGCCACGGCGCCCTTCAAACCGGAACGGTAAGGTTTGCACAGCACTGTTGGGCGGTAGAAGTATGCGCTGCGCTGATACCTACCAAGACAGTATCCGGCTATAGATATCTACCACCAGTAAGTAATACAGTAACAGTCAATTAGTGATAACGTTATGGCCTGGAAGTATACGTCTGTAAAACTGAAATCAGGTAGTTATTGTTGAATTAGGATCAGTTATTCCGTATCATTCGGGACAGTTAAGCGAGGTTCAGTCAGTGCTGTATTTGTGAAGGTGGACCACGGAATGTGACCGTTTACGACTAAGCGTTTCCGTACCACGTTTGATCGATGTAAGAAACGAACCGTCTCCGTTATTCTCTCAATACACGGCCTGAATGTACAATGAAGATCTATCATAGCACTGATATTAAAATGATAAGAAAGACAAATATACTCATATTAAACAGTGAAATCATTTTAAATAGATCACACCGGATTGGTTACGTCCATCGTGGAAGATATAGCTACGAGTTGCAGGTAATAGTGTCCCAGGTGTAAGACGCAGAGCAAAATGATAGTCAATCCCAGCAACTTTATCTCATGAGAATTCTTAGAGTGAATGGTTGGAATAATATCAGAGAAGGGTATCTACTATCAAACGTTTGCTATTTTACGTCGACTTTACTATGATTTCGTTTCGCTCTTGCCAAATTTTATAACTGATGTCATCATCATTATTAGGTGCCCTCTTCAACAGCAACAAGCGAACTTGTGTGGACTGCGTATGGCTCAGCGGCGGTGCCTAAGAGGGTTTGGCCCCTCCTTCCAGTGGTGCTAACACAAAGTGTAGAGGGGTGCCGGTGCGGTCTGTAAGAGAGCCCGGGGCCTCTCCAAATGCACTGAGGCAGAACACCGGGGTTTTAGTGAATAAAAATCTCACATAACCCTGACTTTCACGCAGAAGCTGGGTTTCTTTCGAATATTTCTCCACCGAAACCACTTCAAACTGAAGTGTGGAAATCAGAATGAGAAACCCATTTTGATCCTTAGCTATTCTTTTTAAATGATTCACGTGACAATGACATTCGTTCATATCGTCAAGCCATTTGTTCCGCCATCGGGCAGGTTTATAACTGATACAGTGCTTATGTAAGCGGCCGAATTACCTAGGTTCTTAATGATAAATTTATTATTTGATCTCGACTCCCAAATGTATGTAACATTAACAGATTATATGTACAAGATATTTGCGAGCAGTACTCGCCGCGTTCCCCACACACATTCATAGATAAAGTTTGATGTTTTAACATAATAACATACAAGTACAAGTACATACATAAAGCACCCCAATTTCGCAGGGCCTCCTAACGCCTCGCGTACGTCAAGATCTAGTGAAGTAGATTTACAATAATAAAGGCATAAAGCAAACGGCCCTCCTTTTAAAGAAACGCTTTTGTCGACAAAGAGTTCTTTCAATTACAGTCTTTACAAAAAGGAGCGATTGTACTCCCTACTTACACTGTTGTTTGACTCCTTAATGTAGGTGATTCTGTATACGTATACTCTTAACACTACTTTTTTATACGATTATATTACTTATTTTTATATGCAACTTCTCGTACCTGAAAATCACAAGCATTAATTGCAAAAGTTACTCACGTTTTTTTTTAAATACGTAAGTCATTATAGGACGATTAAATATATTAAGAGCTGCCATTCTCCCACTTGAAGCCTGCGCAAGCCCTCTTTCACTTTACCTGACGGAAGTGCCTAGTATTGAGACACTTGACCGTACCAAGTGTTTCACCTTTTGCAGTTCGATTTAATTCATTTATTTCTAATTAGTTTCATTAATTAATATTAATTTTGGAATATCAAATAAAATTAATAGTATGATTTAGAAATATCATGTTAAATTAACTTGAATATTCTACATTTGACAAAGTGGATAAAATACGCCATACCACTGGAGTACAGTTTAACAGGTTTAATTCCTGGACCGATAGTCAACAACAACAACAGAACACTATCAGTTATACAACAAGTTGCTTGTATTATTTAAAATTAATTGATTGCTTATGATGGCTCTACGCACTGACGGAGAAATGATGGACAGGATTAAAAGAAATTCTATTATATTTATTTTAAACATTCAATAAACAAGATTCCTCTTGATTTTTTCTTTTAAAGTAAAGCAAAGAACAAAACACTTTAAGAACAAATTGTATTACTTTGTGTACTTCCCACTGTTGTTAAGTTGGGAGCATTATGTTCTTTCAAGTTAAGAAATTATAATATTTTAACGTTACTTAAGTAAAGCATGCACAATTATAACGTTACAAAAAACATTGTAGGAGTTTTCATTTGTGAAAATTACATGGTTAATTATAAACTTTGTATTTATTATAATACTCAATGGTGGCTTATTTGTAAACGAAACACACCAATAACCGGAAAGGGTAAACATTAAACTACTCACTCTACCATACCTCTCTAAGCTTTTAACTCTTTACCATATCTAATCTTGTTACGTATAAAATTTAATCTCACACGCGGCATATTAAAATCTCATCAAGAATATTAATTCTTACTAAAGTAACCATAAATCGAGTTTTCGGATAGATACCAGAGGTGTAGAGGTATCTTGAATTCATGCTAAGTGATTAGTTAAGTATTCATTTTCGGCACAATCACCCGGTGGTGTCGCACCTTAAGAGCTTACAAATGACCCTGCCTGACTATCATCAGGTGGCTGAAAAGCAATTTACTTCGCCTACTCGATTAAGCCGCAGTTTGATCGCGTAGCAGACCACTTATACGAGCTATAAAAGTGATTTTCGGAGCACTCAGTTTCATATTATTACCTTATAAATTTAGTAATCGAAACCGTTCAATGTGATATCCCTGTGATATCCTTGTGATAACAATGCAATTAACAAACTTCGCATACAACATGTTAAGTTATATAAGTTCTTAACACAACTTCACAGAGTAACGAGTCACCGCCTAATAATATCCAGTAAATGAAAATACCTCATCGTTCTATTATAATATTTTATTAAAGTAACATACGTAATAAGTGTGGGGTGTAAGGGGTGTATAGGTTCCCGCACGATAAGTCACGGGATCCAGGCCAACCTCGCCTGCTCGTGGCGCACCCACTTAATCAACAAACGAGGCTCTGACTCCCACCAATTCGCATAGGGCCAGCGTGGTGGCAAATGGCCTAGATCTCCCCATACGAATCCCTGCTCAATCGATGTAGGTATCTTTGAAGAAAACCAATGTCCAGCAGTGGACGTCCACCAGCTCATGATGACGTAATAAGTAGTAAAGATCACAGTAAAATAAATCGAAATCATTGCCTAAAAGATTTTTTAGCACAGTGTCTAATTAATTTTAAGTTTAAATTTTCATTATAGTAAAAGTTTACTGTAGCTACAGTTAAAAAAAACAAGCTCCGTTTGATGAAATTAATTTTAGATATTAATTAATACTAAGAAGCTTTGTTATTATTAAGGTATTTTCAAATTCGTTATTAAAATTACTAACAAATTAGGGAAGTATATTAATGAAAAGTGTTTATTTTATACAAAATCAGCAATAAAACTACCCCCACATGCGTTCAATAAAATACAATTTTTTAATAGATTTTCAATTTGAAACACCCTGTAGCAATAAACACAGTAAGCCGTTGCTTAGTTCAGTGTTAGTGGAGTGTGCGAGAGTGATTTATGAATGTTGGATATTAGGAGAGCTCCGAATAAAGAAGTTTTTAGAAGAATAGTGACAGAATATTACCTGTGCACACATCACTAGTTCATTGTTATATATATATATATATATATATATATATATATTAATTACGTGCTGTTAAACTATTTATTTATATATTTTGTACAGTTGGTAAGTACGAGTATACTGTATTATTTATTTGTGTTTCAAGATAAAATTTTCTTTCTCACCTAGAACTTTCTACGTAGACTAGTTGATAGGCATTAAATCCACACATTGTAACCTAATTTTAACATTTCAAGTATGCTTTTGAATGAAAAGGAATCCTTGTTAAATACCAGAGATCTTGAATTATGGTATAATTATATAGATGTGGTGTATAAATAGTATTTGCTTGGTATTGAGCGCAAACAGTCCGTAAACAATGGCGGTGTAAAGCGAAACGTTTGTGGAAATGGCTTACACTTAAACGCCACTAATTCGAGTTAATGCTTACAAATTCGGGGATAACTTTTTGCTAGTACATGAAAAAGTGCCTTCTATTTAATAATTAAGGGCGCCCGAATCCATACTCTTCTGTATTTAACCTCGGGCTGGACGAGACTGTGGTTTAGCGATTTTTTGCCACTTTTTGTTCAAACGAGCGCCGAAGGAAAAATATTCACAAAAATGTTTTCAGTCAAGAATAATGAGTGGAACGCATTACTAAAATTCTCTCTGAGCATATTTTTGCGCTCTTGGTAAAATATACTAAATTTCAGGTTTTTTTTTTAAAAAAATTAACCTTAACTTTATCCTTTTAAACTTATGTTCAAATTTAAATCGCACAGCAACCAATCTGGATAGTTAATCAGTTAAGATATCAAAATTATTACATTTATTCTGAAGGCAATTAACTACTTTATTACTGTTGCAGTAGTAAATATATATTTTACTTGTCATTAAAGAAATTTATTTATCAATATCAGATCTAAAACGTAATCATTTCATAAGAAATGTTAGTATTATTAAGTTCTGTGAAAAAATCTTCTTTTTAGTATTCATCATTAACATTTCCATGAAGTACTAGTTTTTCTCAGAATAACAATCAATAAAAGTTCAAACAGATATATAATCTCCTCTACAGAAAGAGGGGTATCTCTCAACAAAGAAAGATACATTAACAATACACAAATAATGGAGAACGTCATCTTTTTCGTCGAACAAAAGTAACATAGCAAAGGTCCATGACAGTTTAAATTTGAATTCTTAGATCCCAAATGTTTAATAACAGCCCTTCAAGTTCAAGAAAAATCTGAAAGTTGTTTTTGGTTTGCAAATATAAGCACAAAGCAATGACTTATTTATTTATTATGCGCAGTATGTGAAAACATCACGGTTATTGTGAGTTTCGTGTGAGTGATCCAGTTCATTGATTGATTGGCTTAATGTTAATATTAATATATAGACAACGTGTCAACGGAAACTCAATGAAGGGTGCAAGCTTTAAATACCGTCAAACCCACCGCTGGACATAAGCCTCTCTAAATAGTCCTCATTAAGGAGGAATTGGGCTTTAGTCATACCATGCTGAACCAATACGGGTTCGTGGGTTGGTCAAAGCCTCGTCCGTGGACTTGGGTTTCGTAAGATATTGAGTGGAACCTCTTACACCCTCGTTGTCGTGATCGTCTAATGATTAAGATCCTACAACGTAAACTTGATCATGTTAGTGTGCAATCAAGTGTTCCCGCTTGTGCTATATACATAATCTTCCACAACCCCTTTACATCCACTTTTGAATATACGTTTCACCAATTTTGAGGGGAAGTGGCCGGCACTATCGCCGCCACACAGCCAGCGGCTGCGACGTTTACCATATCGCAGATGAATCTTTTACATTCGCCACTTTAAGTTCTTTCTATTCTTTTGTAATTCGATAATTCGTGACAAGAATTTCTTTTAACATGAAAAGCGTGTTTGTAATAAAGGACGCGTCAAACGAACGCACCTCCGCTAACCAATTGAAACAAACATATATATACACAATGTTGTTGTTATTATTATTATTACCGTATATAAAATGTGCAATAGATTAAAAACAATTGCTTTTATTTAAACTAAAATGTTTCATCATCATATAAATTTAAACTAGTAACAAGCTAATTTAGATATTAAAAATTCTAGCATACTACTTTTGTTAAACCTAAGAAATATATATGTTTCTCTATCTTTTGTGTAAATTAATTATAATTTGCGATAATATAACAACAAAAAATGCGACCTCAAAACCGGATAGATGTAATAATATAATGCTGATGTAAATAATGAGTAAATATACAAAAGTCGGAGATAGAGATCAGTGATGACGTACAGATAGAGAAAGTAAAATGAATCTGTAATAAATATTCGTGATAACTTCTTGTGTATTTATTTATATTCATTAATGTTACACTATGTTTAAGGTGTGTTAGTTGTTTTTTTTAACTATACTATATACTTCGTAAAATATTATTCATTGTATACTATTCGTCAGCGAGACCTCAAAGGCGTTGCAGTACTAACAATTCGTGGACGTTTAAAACGTTACAACAAGCCGGAAATAGCGACAGGAATTGTATACTCTCAATACTTTTATTGTCATAAACAATCGAATTTGCGTGTAATAAGGAAGAAAGAGAAATGTTGTACTATAGGTTAGTAAACATTCCAAGTTTGCTTCCTGTTAGCTAGCTTCTTTTATAAATGACTGATAGCTGTTCTTTAGTATTCGCAGATAATATTTGAAAATTATCTTAAATATTAATACCACGCTTACACAACTATCGTTTGTCATTAGTAGCAAACAATCTTTAGGGGTGCGCACGGAATTTAAGTAGGTGGTAGGGTATGCATCATCGTCATTGTTACATGCCCTGCGCAAACTTAATATGATCAAATTGAGAAAACCATCGATCCTCAGCCATTCTTTGTAACTGATGGTATTTAAACCCGTTTCGATTCTTTATGTTTTATGATTGCATTTTTGAACACCTTTAAAGAGGATCCCTTTATGAATGGCCAAGGTTATTTCTGTGGGGCAAAGTTCCTGTAAAACATGCTCCTGATAGAAAGCGGAAGAAATGGTTTGACGACATAAACAAATGGACGAGAGGATGAATACCGTACCTTGAATCTCTGTGCTTATTTATAGATAAAAATGAACTTATCACTTACACTTCAACATAATTGCGTTAGCACTTGAGTGGCTTGAAAGATTATTATGTATATAAGTTTTAGAAGCTAGGATATATATATAAAAATGTATAGGGTATATATATTCCGCAACACATGGTATTGTGGTGACTCCAGTGTCTAACAGCTACAGGAACAACTCTCACAAATTATCCACAGCATATTTCGTAATAAAGGTAATCAATCTTATCGTGTAATCACAATCCCTCTTAACTTTGCTTACTTGTTGTTGTTGTGACAAAAGAATATAAAGAGATCGGTTTTGTTTCCGGTAATAGCATGCCTTAAGTATTGACAAGTTCATTTTTCCCGTTCAACGTTGTCGACAAGCGCGTACTAAATCTTGTCAAACCATTTCGGAGCTTTACGATCGTTGATGTCCCGCTCAGTAGTTTTAGGTTGTCGGTCCATCATCCTTAATGTTCCTACCCGCATTTATTTCTTTTACCTTTTCTTTTCTTTCAGAGAGCAAAGCATATCGGTTGAAGAATTGGTAATGAATTTTATCGACTGAAAGACAGCCCCTTAACTACATTAAAACATATTTCGTTTTTGAAATTTCATGTGATTTTTTTATTATTTAATTGTCTTTAATTTTGTTAATTCTATTGAAATTTGATCTACATTATATATTATCCGAAATTAGATATTGAAAACCTTTGTCCATAACAGCAATTTACTTCCCCACTGTTGGGGCACAGGTCTACACTGAATATGAGGCCGACGAGGCCATAGTCACCACGCGGGCCCAATACGGATTTACGTCTTCACACACGCCTTAGAATAAATTCTAATTCATGTGCAGGTGACCCATTACGTTGTTTTCCTTCACCGTCTGTATTTCAATGTTGTAACTAAAGTTCACAAATGTACATAACTTAAATATTAAAGTCATCGGTACATGCTGGGATGCGAACCCGCGAACTTCGCAATGAAGGCCGCACGCTCTAACCGTTGGGCCAGCGAGCTACTGAAACCTTTGTAATTGAATTAATTAATAGTTTATAAACAAAGTGAAAACAGGGATTTGTTACCTAAAACCATTAAAGTATCTTACAACAACATATTTCAATTTGTATCAGATATTGTATTACTAAACTTGACTAATGAATACTCACAAAATTTACTTTTGTATTTTTACAACCATTTTATTATGTTAAACAAAAATTTTATTATTAATTTGTATGAAAAGGTTTAATTTGAGCCTTACTATGTTCTTCTATTACTTGACTTATCTTCAAGGTATACTAGAAGAGAGTGCCTATTAGCATTGGGCCCATCTTTGAGTGACAACATTTTTGGTAAATAAAGTGTTAAATAAAAAAAATTGTACTAATTCCACTGTGAAGCTTTTGTTAGTGTATAGAAAACTAATGGTGTAAGTTAAAAATATTTGTATGATCACACCATAACAGAATTTTTGAACGCGATAACTCCATCCAGCATTTTATACCGCAAAACTGTGCGCTTCCAACGAACTTATTTGTCTGATCGTTCCCATCATTTACGAAACGGTCCGTAGGAAACGTTGGGAGGTATTTCTCAGGATAGTAATTCTCATAACAAAAAGCATGCAAAATCTTACTATTCTGTAAAATTTAAACGTAAGAGGTATCTACCTCATTAGAGGTATCAACTCATGGTAATTAAACTAACGTAATTAAAAGCACCTCCTTTTTATTTATTTATTTATTACTTTCACCTTTGCTAATTTTTAACCTCGGCTACAAAATTCTACCTGGTCAAATGAATGGACATCATCTTTCCGTCATTGGTTATAATAATGCTTTAGAAATACTACACAGTTGTAAACGACACAAAGAGACTGTTTCGAGTTTTTATCTCGTAATGTTAAGATGCACGCAATAATACTATTTGAAAATTCAGATTTAGTGTTAAAGAGAAACGATCTTAAACTGAAATCTAGGTATATGTAGGTATGAATTGAATTATTACAGAGTTCTTTAGAAATTGCCATTATTGAGAGTGCTACATTTCATACGTAGAGTATAATGAATGGAAAACTGCAAAATGTCATTGTTCTACACACATCCGTGAATAAAGCTGTTTCTTGAAACATCTTGCAAATAAATATCCATAATTGTTATTTTATAACAGCACAGCTCCTATTACTATCTAAAACTCTCCTTAAAATTTATAATACATAGGTGATAACGTTTGAGAATTATATAGAATAATAGAATTATAAAGGTTATCATCTAAGCTAGAACAAGAAGAAGAATGATTGAAACTAATGATAAAAACTTTCCAACAAAATGTTTGTACATCATAACTGCATCTTTAAGTTTTTCAGCTGCGTAGACTATGCCCATGCTAAAAAAAAAAGTTAAACAAGACGTATATATGAATTTATTTATAAGGCATGATTAAAAACAATTATTAATTAATTAGGAAAAAATTTGTAACCGTAATCGTGATATCCACTATATAAGCAGCCACAATCATCGTTCCCTCTAAAGCTCTGATCATCAACTATGCTAGCAATGAAACGATTGTTGTTAATAGAAAGAGATCTCGACAAAGGCAACACCGCCCCAATAAGGTTATCTGTTACTGTCCAAAACTAGAACATAACCTCAGCATTTTATATATATTTTAATAGTAAAGTCCAGTTGTCGTGAATCATTAAAGAAACTAGGCTAACGCGCGCCCTTGGCACCGATGTTTTCACTGAATAACTTAAAAGTTGATTTTGACATATAATAAACCGAATATTATATTATCCACTAACCTTCTAATGCAGGATTATCAGTATGCAGCCTATCTTTGGCTGATATTGATTTGAATCTCAAAACACTACACCAAATTTACGGCAGGAAGAAAGAGAATTAAGCTATGAATTGAATATGTAAGATAATTTAAAGAAAACTCTCTCTCTTTGGTACATTTATGATTTTCTTTACAGATTATCTTTCGTTCTGACGTCATTGTTTGGAAGAACTGTGACGTGCCCACCAAGCGCAAGTAATTGGCAAAATAACACAGACTCTTAGTGTGCACGTTCTAAGTTTTACTGCTCTCAGCAGCGAACACGTAAGAGGAATATATCGTCGCGCGGGGCTGTAAAATCACTGTATAAAACATTGTTAGTGCAACACGGGAAATTGCTGAAATATTTCATAGTGAATGTTTATTTTAAAAAATAAACAGCAAAGCATTTCACTATATTTCTATGAAGTCAGCTTCTAAAAAACTCTACCATCATACAAATGCAAATTCCACTATTTAAAAAGCTTTTGAATCGAACCAAATAGCGTTTCAAGGAAAGCTATAAGCTGTTACGCTGTGGAGGCAAATAAATAAATATAGCGACTATTTGCTATGAAATATTATTGAAAAATAAGTCACTTGTATCAAAAGTTGGTAAAATTTAAACATGATACATTCCAATAATTCAGGTGCACGAGAATATACCAGCTTCAGTTAAGTCAGCAACTTATGGAACCTTATCGAAACAATAGAAACAAGTGTGTTGAAAACAATTTTCCACTCGCTTACTGTTCAATTATGGAAATATAAGGTATATGACATCGTCATACTTATCTCACTCTCTAAGTCAGTTCCTCAATGCTGAGAGTCGTGACTCCCTATCGATAACCTGTTCTTCATGTTGTTACGCCAATCACTATGTGACATCATACTATATGATACTTATTATCAATACCTTTGAAAAATATTTATTTAAACATTCTTCTTTTAAAGACCTCATAAGCAAACTATGAATCTTTAAAACAACTCCTACTTCAATGCACCGGTTCCTTTAATACATCGCATCCATTATTCGCTGATGACATCGTAGTCATGGCTCAAACCTAGCAGAACTTAGCAACATGCGCGATGACCTCTGTAGAGCTACCCGACGGGTGGGTCTTAAAATGAATATGGAGATGACAAAGATTATGTCTAATGCCCATATTGTACCCACGCCAACAGTGAACGAAGGCTCCACACTGGAAAATGTCCACGAATACGTTTACCCGAGACGGACAGTCCAGCTAGGTAAGTACAACTTTCACAAAAAGATCAACTGACAAAGCATCTTTTCATCTCAGATGGTTCAGTGTCTAAAGACAAGTCTTCAACCGGTGCGTGTTGCCAGCTTTGACACAGAACCGAGACGTGGCTCCTTACTAAGAGTCTTATGAAAAGGCTCAAAATCAGCCAAAGGGCAAAGGAGAAAGCTATGCTCGGAGTTTCTCTGCACGATCGAATTAGAAATGTAGAGATCCGCAGAAGAACTAAGGTCACCGACATAGCCCAGAAGATTGCTACACTTAAGTGGCAGTGGACAGAGTACATTGCTGACTGACGACCGTTGGAGCAGTAAGGTTGGGACACAAGGTGGACCGACGATCTGGTGGGAGTCGCGGGAAGCCGCTGGAAGCGAGCAACGCTAGAACGATCGATGTGGAGATCTTTGGGGAAGGCCAATGTCTAGCAATGGACGTCCATCGGCTGATGATAAGTGACACATATGTCAAGGTGACAAGCGAAACACGATGCAGTGTAGAGATCCTAACTTGTTGAAATGTCAACAGCGAGGGTACCATTTATCAGCAGTCAAAAATCCCGCTCCTCTGGTGTCCGCTCATTGTTCATTTAAATGGTCCTAAACAAAACCGATTTCAGTCAGCAGGAAGCGGTTAAGCACCAATTATAACAAAATATGTGCCAAATGTAGGTCGCATGCCAGATTCAGAATGTTTTCTGTTAATTTGTCACCATATTTAAAAGTACGCTTTATTTTCTGTTTGCTATAGCACCCCCGGCGATATGAAATATACAATATACAATATACATATATACAATATACAAGCAGCTTTAAATATTTATATATGTCTGTCAGGATAGCACAGGAATCAAAATTTTCTCATAAGGATTTCAAAAATAAGTTAAGAAATTTTTATTATAACTTCAAACATCGATAATCCATCAGATTTGTTATTTTACTTTACAAATATATTTGAATATGTGTACACTACATTAAACGGAGGGTAGTTACATCAAATCATGCTCCCCCAATTTATGTATCGACCAGTCATCGAATGGTGTGAGAAAATAACGGACCCCCGGCAACGGGGATGTATTATTTGCAACAGTAACTACTACATTCAATTGCAACATTCAAAATGGATTTCGGGACCGTCCTGCTAGGTACCAAAGCAGCTCTACATCTTATATCATTCCAACTAGCGCTATGTTGTTATTGGCAGGAGTGTCACTCATTATCAGGTGAACATCTCGCTCGTCCCAGCGCTTCGTTAAATAAAAAAAGTTGATATATCTTTTAATTACAATTTATGATGCAGCTTCGTTTAATAAGTCTTCCTCTGCTCAAAGAATATTGTAAATAAAGTATACCTTTAATTATTTTAATAACGTTAATATTAATTAACCTATTGAAACAAATAATTTAATATTTAATTTATGACCAATTTTTCATTATAAAATAATAAGACAACCCTTAGAATACTCCACAGTTATCCAAAAGAATGAAACCAAAATAGATAGATAAGGCGACAAATTAAGTATCCCTGTTTTCTTTTATTGTTTACTAGATGCTCCCTGCCCGCTTTACTGGCCGTAACACCCCCGAAACACCCTTTGGGAAAAGAATTTCGTAAAATCCATTCTTAGCTTAGCTTGCTCGGCGAAAGGAATATTCCTACTAAATTTGAAGTCTCTAAGCCTTACGGTTCCAGAGATATCGTGATGCGTTCTACGTAGGCGGAAATAGCTCACGTATATATAGATATATATACATATATATATATATATATAGGTAACTCGAACACGTAACAATGAAATAGTTTCACGTAAGGAGTAAATATTTGAAATATACATTTATGATTATTTATTATTTGACCTTGAAGTTGATAATAATTGAAGCAAGTTGTTTCTTAAGCACTCGAAAAGCGGCCGCTACGGGTTAACGACAGGAGATGCGATAAAGGAGTCAAAGTTCCTGTAGCGGTGATAGATTATGAAACATCCCTTTCTGCGTTCGCTTTGATAAAATAAAGAAAGCTTGTAAGTTAAGTTAATTCTTTTATTTTTGTAGCGGGACATTTGTTCTTTATCTCGAGAGTGATAAGAAATTAAAATCATCTTAAATTAAAATTTAACGGACGCATTATTCGGTGATATGAAAACGGTGGTGTAATCTTTGGAAATTAATATTTTTGCATATTTGTATATAAATATAGATATATAAGCAAAGTACATTAAGATTTATATTAGCTGGTCCACATACTGCAACTGTATATACTGACGTCATTTATTAAGACTAACCTATAGGCTTCATTAGAGTTACTAGGTTTTAACGTAATCTACTAACTACGCGATTTGAACAGAAACAATATTTAACGGTTTACTTTTTCGATAATTTTAAAAAGTTACAATTAATTTGAACAATTAATTAATTGAGTAGTGGGTTCTCTTCTTCGAAAAGGAGCTAATTTGCAAAAAAATCATTACTTTACATTAATAACTTTTTGTTGGAAGCTTCTAATTAAGGAAAAATTCGTAACGTAACTTTTTGGGCTTTAAGTAAATAAAATTATTAATCAACCTAAATATTTATTAATAAAAATATTTATTAAAAATGTATTAACAACAAAAAAACGCGGCTTCTAAATATTACTTAATAACCGTGATTTAGTTTTTTTTTGTGTGTAATTTTGTTATTTTGTCTTGTTTTAAACCTACACCGTGCTTGTGTTTATTTATTTATTTATTTTTATAACAAAAAGGTGCTGTTCAATTTGGAAACATTAGAAAAGCTACTTCGCAGCGGCTAAGTAGTGGTATTGGGTAAAGACAATATTCGCATGAGCTACCAACAACGCGCCGAGCGACACCTGATGTGTAATTTGTTTGTTGTTTGTTGCTTGTTATGTGGTTGTAGTGTATGTATACGAACCTCTTGAGGCGGCGGTTGCGGCGCCTTGCGCCGTGGCTCCCGCCGTACATCTCGCACGGTGCGGTTACTTATCGCTCATGCAAACTTTGGCCGCGCTCATGGCAGGGGGTTTCGCAGACGACGCGCCGCCGCGGACCCTCGGTGCCGACTGAGCGCCGCACGCTCCTGGGGTGCCCGCGGCGACCCCGCGCCTCTCGACCCTACCGCACCGAAGGGTTACATCGTCAGCTGTCCGATACTCTGGACTGCCCGACTGCCCACTATCACACACACCCCTAATACAAATCCTTTGTCCAAATTTTACTAAAAAGGATTATCAGGGAGCGAGACGGCTTTGTCCGTTATACTCTCATTTAAATATAAATCTTCATGATCTTACTCCCCGCTCGCAACGGCCTATTAAACCAAAACCTTACATTTTTAATATTTGTCAATTCATTTACCTAAACTTTGTTTTTATTCATTGAAAGGAGCGACGAGACGCGCGGGGTGGTCTCCTGATGGTAAACGATACGCCTGCCCATAACAACACCTACTCCTAGTTTTCATGATATGTATAAACTGCGCCACATTCCGCTCGCCGCCTTGACATTTAAGTTGTTAAGTCTCATTACCCCAGTAATTACACTATCTACAACGCCTTTCAATCCGGAACACAGTAATGTTTGGATAATATTGTGGGACTCAGAAATGGACGCTGTGGTTGTACCTGTCTGGACAGACTCCAGCAGCAGAGACCTATCACCAATATCACAATGTTATAATGCAAACCGTCGATCTGTTGAAGATGGCAGCACAGGATCGACCATCAGCGAAGATGTTTGGAGAGGAGCGGTATGCCCAATGTCGGCTGATGACAATGATAATTCAAAAAATTAATTAATATCTGTATAAACTGATCGGAAGTAAAATCGATGGTCCACATTGGCACAAAAAAGATTCTAAGCTCCTTCCCGCTATCCTCGAAATAGAATCACACCTTTGTGTCCTCCTCTCGGCAGAACGGTTCTTGGCTCCGATTCCTCTTTAATTACACTCTGCAGAGGCTTCAGTAGTTGTAGTGATATGAACTTGAATTTTCCCAGTATTGATAATTTGTTTTTTAATAAATTTAAAGGGTTTTTCTGAAAAGTGCCAATTTTCGTTGTAATTCAGTTATTTTGACTTTACTAGATATTGTTAATTCACCGAGCGACGCCGACACCGCACTCACGGTATTCATTAGCACTGTTACTATAATTGGTTGCGCTTATTCTTGTTATTTATACTTTTTTTGTTCAAATTATTTTGTTTTTTGCATATAGAACTAGCCTGTAAGAGATCGTTACGCACGAATAATTGTATATTTATATTATACAAATAAATGTAAACAACCCCTCTCCTTTTTATTGCACATCTCTTTCTCAGTGCTTCAGGTCGTGACCCTTGTATTAATTATTATATTTGATTGTTAGGTTACGTCAACTCTTATGTTCGCCACTTGTATATAATATTTAATTACAATTTAAAAATAACAAACTGTACCATAAACGTTTTTCGTATTTATATATGTACGGATATATTAGAAGCAAACGCCCGTTACTCAAGTTATTTAACCCTGAACACAATGTTCAGAGCTCCAACTAATTTCGGGAACTCGGGAATGTGTACGGATGAAACATATTACTTGAAATCATCATTTAACCTGTTTTTGTTTAGTAACTTAATTTCATATTATAAAAAATAACTTTTGACTTAAAAAAACGTACTTGAAATGTAGGTTAACAAAACTTTCAAAAGTTTTGGAACTTTAAAATTATTCTTGACTATAATTATTGTAAAATTCAATAAAAACAACCTATTAAAGATACAATTAAACGGTATTTTTACTTTATATATTTAACATCGTTTATTCTACTTAATAATATGATAAATTGACTTTTTAATTATCTTGTCATGTACGAAAACAAAGTTATTATGAATGTTACCTGTACTACATGAGATATCCTTTTTCAATACGATAATGAATTGCTCCGAGTTTATCACGTTGAATATGGTGAAGATTGTATATACGTATTGTACAATAGATCTATTAAAAAAGAATAATAGATGAGATATTTTAAAAACAAAACCTTTCATCTCTTATTTATTTTTGTTACTTATTTGCTTTCTAATTTTTATGTAGCTTATGCAAATTATCGTGAAATTTAGACAATTGTTTCAGAAAACGAAGTCTGAGTAATTTTCTCTAAATATTTACTTAGAACCTTTCACAAACAAAATTTAATTTTCTAAAGTGGACGAATAAAGATTATCCTTTTCTTATTAAATCTAAAAAATATTTGGTCCGTCCATACTCCGCAACGCAGTGCTTTCAGGCAACAGACGTCCACTTCTGGACATAGGCTCCCTCAACAGTCTCCACATCGATCAGTCTCGCGTTGCTCGCTTCCAGCGACTTCCCGCGACTCCCACCAGATCCTCGGTCCACCTTGTGCCCCAACCTAACTGCCTTATCGGGGCTATGTCGGCGACCTTGTTTACTCTGTGGATCTCCACATTTCTAATTCGATCGTGCAGAGAAACCCCGAGCTAAACTTTTTCCATTGCCCTTTGGGTGAAGGCCCATAGTAAGGAACCACGTCTCGACTCTGTGTCAACACTGACTCCACATCGATCGCTCCTGCTCTGCCCCAATTCAGTTGCTTCCCGCGACCTTTACAAGATCGCAGGACAATCTAGTGGGGGCCTACCAACACTACGTCTTGCGATCGCCGGTAGTGGACTTTGCTGAGCCGTCGGCTGCCAGTCCTTAGAACGATGTATCCTGCCCACTGCCACATAAGATTAGCAATGTTTTGGTCTATGTCGGTGACCTTGGTTCTCTTGCGGTTCTCCTTATTTCTGATGCGATCACGTCACGAAACGCTGAGTATAGCCTTTGCATTGCTTTATGTGCGACTTGAAGCTTTATAACTACTTACGTTACTAAGCTTTACTTTCTTTTCGTAGCTTTATTTTTTGTTAAGCTTTATTTTATGATACTATTATACATCTACGTTGTTTATATTTTTTCGTGCTATATTTACAATTCATAAGTAACATACGTGATATACATATATATATATATATATAAGACTTTGAAAATACTTTCTTTCCAATGCGTTTTTTTATATATGTACGTATTAAATATTTCAAAGAACTGCAAAAGGTATTCTAATTACGAATAAATATATTTAGTAAGTATGTGAAATGGACAGCTACGAGTACAATAGAAACCTTTAAAAATGTATTAATAAAATGTTAATGGATACGGCCTCATAAATAATCTAGCACACCTTGGCACGCGCGCTGCAGCGCCTCCAAGGGAAATATTTACGATCGGAATCCCAATATTAATTAATATTGATTTCAAACGACAATAAGCTGATTTCTCTTTTGAGTAAATTCATCTCCCCGCAAAAACATTTCAGAGCACTTTTGATTGAAAATTTAATTTACTTTAATCATATCGTTTTTATCAATGTATTAGAATGATGTGATGAGCTGGTATTGGTGAGGAAATTATACATGGGATTTACACTAATAATGATAATATAATCATTTATTCAGATAACATAGATCCAATGATTAGTTGTAGAACAAAAACTAGTGTTAGTAGTACATACAGATTCTGTTTGGGCATTTGCGACACATTGCCTGCTGCATCATTGACATAAAGCAGCAAACAAGCAAGTGTTTAAGCGATAAGCATCGCTAACTCACCCGCAAGTAGACATAAATGCCCAATCATCAAATTATTCACATGCTTGTGTATTTACGAATCTGGTTTACTCGCAAACACCTGCAAAATACTGTTGGTGCTGTTTCACACCCTGCGCATCAGTGAGGCAGCTCTTTTGCGCAAGATGCCATGAAGTCCGTCAATGCGTGCCTCTGCGAATATTAATTGTTATGTTGGCCTGTTACCGGCTAAAAGCTAACGGTGTTATTATCAATGCTTTTGGCCGTTTTCGACAGGGCCCTGATGATATCTACCCATACGATCTCCAGCTGAAGGGAAACGATCGTAATAGTTCAGCAAGTTTTAAAACAGTGGAACAGTTAATCAGTTCATCAGTTGCTACAACTTGCTGTTAAACAGCTACTTAGTGAATTCACGTACCCAATGTTTTATAAAGAATAGTGACACTATGTTCAATTTATTTACAATAGTAACCTAACGTAGCTTTGTATGACTTCATCCATATGTTTTATTAGATTCTTACCGTAAAATAAACCACAATATATATTAACATAATTGTACAGGTTATTGTGTGGACATATTATTGATATAACAAAAACTATCGACACAATCACACTTTATTGCACCAACAACAAATATAACAAGTCGACTCCCCCACGTCAATGCTGTGTCAATTTCAACAGTGACACGTTATGAATATCGATGAATGTAGGCGTGGGTAGCGAAAATTGATCGACCGGCTGGCTTATTTCTATCAGCAGAATTAATCAATATGCATTTCAGTTATAGGCGATAGATGCATAATAAAACTCCACTCCAACTCACCCTCTCTTTCCGTGGAGAATTCCTATATTGGGTACTGTAACGTTGCGCAACGCAGGGATTCCGAGGAACTTTCTTCACTATGTCTAGCGAAACTATTGCAGTTGCGTAAACGTTAGCCCATTTACGGGGTTCAAACATAGAGCTGAAGCAGCCAGTATCTCTTCAAAGTACTTTCTCTCGACATTACCCATTAGCAGAAACTGACATAGGAGAAAGCTTGTTCACCTCAACAGCGATGACGTTTGCACTGCCCAGTTCTGACAGACTTCCGAAACTCATTGCACCGAATCATCATTGAAACAACCTGCTCATATAATCATCCAACCGCAGTTGCACTACCTGCCAGCTTCAGTTAGGTTATATTGGCAGTAAATGCAGAGTTTTTTAATCCACCTTTTTCTCCTCCATTCACTTGAACTTATTAGACCATGATGAGGAGACTTCAAGCTGAATTCGTTCATGTTTTGACTCCACTAGCTTAAAAGTACTTTTCATTAATCAATTTTATCAGAAAATACAACGGTAGTTATACACACATATATATATATTATATGTTTTTTGTACAACTTCCCCTTGGGAACTGGTTTTTATACTACGATTAAAAACAAAACGGAGAAAAAAGTAAGTTCATTGCTTGAACATAATTTTAACAACATTAAAGCTAGCAGATTCCATGAGTAACTTGTGACGTATTTAATGCTCAAGTTGTTCCCTAGTTTTAAAGTAACTTTTCCTGTACAATGCAAATCTTTAAGATGAAACAAAATACAGCTCAATTCGTGGAGTTTCAACTTCTTCCTCTTTATACTGTTGTTTTCTTTAAGATACAAAACGACAAACTGATTTCGTTTTCCTGAACATTTTTTATAATTAAATAAAAAAGAATTTTCGTTACCACGAGTAATTAAATTTTTTTTATCATTTCCCTCCGGACATATGTGCTTGTATTTCGGTTATACTCTTATCATGCATATTGAAATTGGGGCCATTACAAGGAATTTGTTTGTAGTAATAATAATTATATGAGCCTGTTACTTTGTACTGACGAACATTTATATGTTCTTTCTAAAAAAAAAATACAGCGCGCCGTATGCTATCTGCATCCATCGATTTTCCCGTCATCATCTTCAAGACTCTTCACTGTGATACTACTAACCATGGAGCTACTCTAACAGGTGTAGTTACTGTACTGGCCAAGTTTGCCATGCGAGTTAGCGGACGAAGTATACCTTTAACAGTTACGATGGACTACGCTACCCTTTGGCTGGAATTAATTCTTCGTTAACCGCACCTTAGTGAGCTAAGATCAAAGTGGTAATGGTAATAATTTTATCTCTCCCAGAGACAATATTTGTAATTAATATTTAAAAGGCAATTTATGTAAATGTAAATAACTTATTCAATATATACAATCGAGTATTATTTTATAAAGAGACTAAAGATAACTTTTCACTGGAAAAAATTTACAATAGAAGGGACATTGTTAAAGCCTTGATTTTCCATTATCTGGGGGCGAATAACTTTTTGACGGAATAACGGTCCGGGCGGATGGTGACATTGAACGCTACGAGAGGAACATAACAAAAGTCTTTATAAAATCTAACAAAACGAAAGACGTTCATATTCAGCAGACCGCAAAGTGCACTCACCGAAACAGTCCTGTAACAACCTACACCGTATAGTCTAAAAACCTCACGACACGGAGCTAAAACTAATACGTTTCGCTACAAACGGTTACTCTCCTCAGTAGACACCGAAATGCATCCTCCTCGATTACATTCTTAATAATTCCCTAAAACATAAAAACTTTTACACTTCCAGGCAATGATAATAACAATCCGACAGACAACTATCACTAAGTATTAAACAGTTGAAAACTAAAACTAAATTACCACTGCGTTGCGTTTTAGAGGTATTCCTTTAAACATAAATAATAATTCCAAAAATATAGGTCCGAAGAGGTGATGATACTCTTTCCTGTGGTCTATTTAACCCCTCATTGGAAACCTTCGAATATCGTTACACAAAATTTGTCCTTCATATCCAACACCGTGATAGGAGTGTTGTTGTTTTTTAATTAGCCGACATCCGCTAATTTACCAAGGACTTACTTATTTTACTTACGTATCAACACGCCGGAAATGTGATGCGTGTTCAATGGCAATGGCACCCACGAAACTTGAATACTAAACACGTAACGGCTTTCCTCTACCTCAGTTTTATGTTTAATAGGACGCGAGAAATTTTTAACAACCAGACCATTTTTATTAAAAAATTGTCATAAATCATTAAATCTACATTTTTTAATACAACAATAACTCTATCGTAATAAATAAATCAATACTCTGAGTGAGTGGTAATATTGATAGACAAGTTCGGAAGCTATTCTCTTTTCCTTATTGAAAGTTAGAACTCACTCCACAATAGTCCTTGCGGAAACAGGAATCGTTAAACATTTTATTTTTACATTATTCTTTATTATTTCAACTTTATAGTTGGTTAAACTATTTTTGAAATAATAAATGATACTTTTTCTAAAACTTCCAAGTTCTCAATAAGTGACAGTGCACAACTACCGATTGATGTTATAAATTACTTTTACCTTACATTGGTTATTTTATAAGGAAATATGCTTCTTTTTATCATGGACTCATAATAAAAGACACGAAGTAAGGACAGACAGAAATAGAAAAAAAATGTTTCATGCCAATGCTGAAAATTTATCAATTGAGTTAACATTTCTGTAGCCCTCTAAAACAATGAACTGTAGCCAAAGTAAACTTTAAAAAATAATTAGTTGTATGTAAAATTTATATTCGCACGGTAACGTAACTCTTTAACGAGGCTACAAGCTATTTAAGTTAGCCGATGTAGCTTCCATTATAGACTTCACTCGGCTGACTTTAGGATGTTAACTTCGCGTTACCAAACGAGCTCGTTTGCTTACATACAAAAACAATGATATTAAAAGCACATCTTTTTTAAAGCTCTGAATGTGTTTAAAGTCGACTTCACCGATAGTGACCTCGAGTGGGGTCCGCGAAGTCCTCTTCTAACAAACGATTTGGTGAAGATTACGAGGCGCTGGAATCTCAAGAGAGATTACAGTGGAGATATTTGGAGTACCTTATAGCCAATGTCTTTCGGCTGGTAATAATGATATTTCCACCACATAGGATATCTAATTTTTAATAATTTTGAACCTGGATTTCGTAAATTAATTATTACCATCCTTTTTGTTATTGGCAAGAATGCGGAGGACCGCTGGTTCTAAGAGCAGCGCAAGATTTTTGGAGGAAGCCTATGTCCAGCAGTTGATGCCTGTCGGCTGATGATAATGATAATTTTAATATAAAATTGTTGCAGTTTACAATAACAATATTGTCAATAAGTTTTATTGGTAAAAGTCATTTGTAGACCAAAATTAGTATTTTAGTAGCAAAGGTGATGATGCAGATATAGTTCATTAAACGTAATGTATTCAAAACACATTGCTTATATCTTCCTGAATATTTTACATATTTAGTTAAACTTATTTTACGGAATTTATTATTCATTATTTCGAGTTTTTACAGCATCCATGATCTTGGAAAAACCGGAGTGATAGATGATCCCGATGTCATAGTTATAACTGAGCTTAACATAATTTTTTAGTTAGCTATTAATCTTTGTTTTTATTTGTTTCCGGGGCTACAAAAGTAGAGGATTTGGACAGTGAGCACGGTGGGAGTTTTTGGAATACCTTTACCTCTCTCACAGTCCAATTATCGCTGTAATAATATTGTTGTGTCATCAAAGTATTCCACATCTGCGGTAACATTTTTATTCATCATATGAACATCCATAATAGCCAATTTACGTCCCCACTGTTGGGGCACAGGTCTACACTGAATATGAGGGCGACGAGGCCATAGTCACCACGCGGGCCCAATGCGGATTGGTGACTTCACACACGCCTTAGAATGAATTCTAATTCATGTGCAGGTGTCCCCCCACGATGTTCCCCTTCACCGTTTGTATTCCGTTGCTGTTACTAAAGTTCACAAATGTACATAACTTAAATATTAAAGCCATCGCTACATGCCGGGATTCGAACCCGCGACCTTCGCAATGAAAGCAGCACGTTCTAACCGTTAGGCCAGCGAGCTAAATAACATAATTATTAATGCTAAATATATACCGTGGTTAAAATATGCTTATACTTACGAATAAATTTCATGAAAAGGTATAGATCATAATTACATAATTGTGAGGTGGTTATATGTCTTCGTTAACTGAACGGAGCTGGATTCCGTTTAATAGTTCTCCAACGATATCTATATAGGTAGGCGGGGGTGACGTTGTTCCTTTGTCAAACACGAGCATTTTGCACTTTATCTCATAGCTAGGACATTTTTATTTTTAGTAAGCGTGTCCTTTCTCTATTCTGTGAAGTTTATTTTTACACCGACTGCCTGAAAATCGAACAAAATTAACCTCCACGAACTTCTAAAGCTTCATTCATCCCTTATTATATTTATTATAGGACTAGGCGCTTGGATTATTCACTTTCCTGAACTTATTATATTTGTTTGTATTTAAAAATAGTAAATTTTTATCGCTACATAAACGGTAAAAGGACGTAGTTCTATGGTTTTTGCTTCATTAGGAATATATTAATTATAAACTGAAATCAGAAGTAAACTTTAGATGAACGGTTTAACATTCATAACGTTAATTATCTTATAAATAACGTTTTGACAGAGTTAAATGTAGTTTACCGAATGATAAACAATTTTTGCAAACCGTTTCTATGTTAAATAGTTGAAAAGCTGTTGAACCCTTCCCTTGCAGGTCCTTTTCGACCCTAAGACCGTTAATAGTGAGAGTATTAAACATTTTCCAGATTAAAAAAGTCGATTGAGAAATAAACACTTAGAAGCGTAGAGAGGTAAAGTAGGTTCTAGCTTTTGTGATGCAAATATGAAAATGTAATGATGTTTTATATAGCTGCTTGCACGTTTCCTGTGGGAACAATACGTTTAGTTTACTATAAGCATATGCGCAATGCGGGACCATGTTACTCGTATATTGAGCCACTTATTGTTATCAAGTATTATAGAAATGTTTGTTCAGTGATACGCGGTGTTCCATGCGTATTGTTCATTCTCTATTTCATTGTTGTGGAAATCAGATTGGAGTGCATTGCTTTACTACATTTTGATGAAATTAAACATGTAATTTGTTTCGTGTCTTATCTTGAAGCGATTAATTACTAGCACTGCACAAATTGTCGGAACGCGAAGTAAGAGTTTTGCAATCAGCCGAATACCGAGTGAAACAACACATTGGTCACAGGTGGGGTTCGATTCCGTTAATTTCTTAAATGTAATCGTGCTGACTTTGTGAGAATTGAATAATGCAATAAATCTTGCCCGCCGTGTACACCGAAATCTAACTGTCGACATTTACTGGAACACGCATCCAGGGTTTGTCTGCGAATTATTTTGTTTAATTAAAAAAAAACCGCATATGTAGTAGTAACCCAATTGTAGAGTTATTCGATCCTTCCTGGCTAGTTCACCAAATCTTAATGTAATTTGCTTTGGCAATTGCATGAATAACACTAGTGATCTTTCAGGATACGCATCTGATCTCCAACCTCACCTCGATTCGATACTCTAGACACAATTCCGTCTATTGCTTTTAGGATGAGTTCTAGCTCATATATTAATTATATTTTCAACGCTCAATAAAATACCTTTGCCAAGAAATATGCGCTAGATGAAACCTTCACATATATACGCATCGTATACGTATTTCAAAAAACTTTATCACTTAAATATTATTATATATTTGAATTTAAAGAATCTTCTGAAGTATTTTTCTGATGCACATTGCGAAAACTTCAGTTTGCAGTGTCGTTGAGCGGGACAATGAGATATCTAACATAGCAATAGCTGTTCACACATAATAAACTTGAAGAATTTGTATTTCAATTCAAAAGATATCCGTATAATAGTTCTATACCGTCTAGAGATGTAATACCGCAGCTCCTATTTCTGCCGCCAAACGGTACTGTGCTAACATTACTGTGTTCCGGATCGAAGAGAGGTGTAGCTAGTGTAATTACTGGGTCAACGAGAATGACCATCATGTGTCTCAAGGCGACGAGCGTCAAGTGGTGTTGTGTATACCATCCTAATTAGCGCCACGTTGTTATGGGCAGGCGTATCACTTAACATCACATGAACGACCCGCTCGTCCCGTCGATTCAATAAGATAAAAAAACAGACTTGGTACTAGCTTATTTATTAATAAATATTTATAAAAATCTTCCCAACATTTTACGTTATTTTCTCATATAAGAAAATGCTCTTTGAAGATTATTTTATCTATTCTTGTGACTTGTACAATAGAATTCAAGTAAACTCCGCCTTTGTGGACACACCACGCTATATATAGCCCACATCAGCTTTAAAATGTATTTTCAATCAGTTTTTCCAGTCTGAGAAGGTTCTACGTAGACGAAGCAATAGTCGGTATGTTTTAGTTTTAGATCAAACCGTCTAGACATTATTATTCTTGAGAATCTTTCTTAATTCATAAGTAACAACGTGACTAGTTAGATAACCATATCCATGATTATTTCATGTACAATAAAGTTGATTTAAGGCCTCATGTTCATATGATGAATAAAAATGTTACCGCCGGTGAGGAACACTTTGATGACACAGCAATGTTATTACAGCTACAATTAGACTGTGTGAGAGTTAAAGCTACTCCAAAGACTCACACCGTGCTCGCCGTCTAAGTCCTCTACTCTTGTAGCCCCGGAAACAAATAAAAATTGAACGTAAACGTAACTCAGGAGTAATTGCTATCTACGGAGATAGTTCGAGATCGATTAGCTCTATGACTTTATTGTTTCAACCTTTACCCCGCCCCAAGCTTTTGAATAAAAACTTCCTCTTAGTTTATTGACCTTATTCTATAATCAATATGGGTTCTTTACAAACCATCAAGAAAAGTGGCTTTAAATCTCTTAGAATAATTAATGCGAGGGAGTCAGGGCGAGACGGAATCTTACTTTTATTAAGTGCGGAATTGCACCGGTACATTTGCAAAGGACGCCGCTCGCCACTCCTCTCTCTTAACACCACCACCACCACCACCCCCCTCCTCCACACTATTGTTTTGAAAATAACCCGCGCTCACGTTCGCGCTTTTATTTTAAATACGCCCCATACCCTGCGTACTCCAGTCACTTTGGTTATATGACGGCTTTTAAAGGGCTGCCAACTCGGAGGCACTCAATTCAAGTGTCTACACGTCGGGCAAACATTTATTATATACATTTATGACGACCAAATAGCCATTATAGTGTTTATCGTTATTTGAACGATGATCATGTTTTAAACGTTTCACGCAATTATAGCAAACGAAAGTGTTCAAAGCTCACTTTCACCCTTTCTGTTAACAGATCGATCTAAAACTTGTTACAATCTCGTAGACGTCTAATAACATTAGCTGCTGAAGTCAAATTACTGAGAGATGAGTATATAAGTAATATGTTAAGGTAATAATAACCTCGCTGTACACTCCAAAACATAATTAACTACTGTAAGTTACTTTTGTTCATGAACCTTGGCTAATTAACATTTCGTCCATTGTTTGAAATGGATCTTCGCAGAGCAAAGCTTGTTTCATAATTTCAACTGCGTATTTCATGACGACTTATTAAATTGAAGATCCGAGCATGGGCTGGTTGGTTAGATCGAGAACCTTCGTACGAGTGCGCTTTCAAAATTATAATGAATGTAAATTTGTCATTATTTTTGAAGGACATTCATTTGTTTTTGGAACATTAGTCGAAACTAATATTTGCGCTTGGAAAAGCCTCACTATCAACTGAATGTAATGCAAGTCTGCTGATCTGCAACAAACGTAACAGGAACAGGTTTCGTTGAGCCAAATAAATCTTTTAGAGGTTTGTACTCTTAATAAATTCTATTAACAAGTTAGCTACGAGGACATTTTTATAACACAGCTAATGCGTTGGAGACCAATTAAATCTCGTAACCATTTTCTATTGCAGTGCCATAGGGATCTAAACAATCTCCGATTTTTTTACTTAACTATTGAATCAAACAGAAATCAAAAAGTACATATGTATGTTTGTCTCTGGCAGACAAATAGAAATAAAAAAATGGCGCCTCACCAGCTCAGACTCGAAGGAGACCCTTTAGATCTCATAACGTACTGAACGTGTTAAGAAAATGCGTTTACATGTTACCTTCCTCACCAGTCGTAATGTATAAGTATAGTGAATAAATTGAAAATAAAAAATGCTTTAAAGTAATAATATTGGACCAATGTATTCAAAGTCATTCTTTGTCATACGTAAAAAGGGTTCATATAGACCTCCTCCTCCTCCTTTTTATCAAAACAAAAAATGTTCTATTTTTAATTATGTAAAAGCAATATATAACTTTAGTAATTTTCTTAAGACTTTCGATTTCTCAACTATACTCCTTTGCACATTTACTAACTTGAAATATCTAATGGAGCTGCTTTATATTCACAAAGCTTACAAACAATGTGAGCTGGTCACTTTGCAGGACTGTGTTGCCTCATGTTGGTTTTCCCCTCCGTTTACGGACTTAATAGTTGCGCAATACCATTAAGATATTTATAGTGCACCAAAGTCAAAGTATAGCAATTATTTGTAAAGATCAAAATAAATAAGATACGAAATTTGTGAAACCATTCCACTAACATTTCTGCTGCACTGTCTTACTGTCAACAATATTGAACTATAACTTTATCCTGTTTACAGTGTTCAATGAACAAGTTACTAACGTAAAACGGTGGGGTTTTACGTTTTGCGTCTTCACCCAATTTTCTTCGTCTTCGGGCCCTTTCGCGTTTCTTACATAGGGCCGACCCCTCGTAATTATATTTATTAAAAAAGTTTATTTGTTCTAAGTTCTGTGAGGTGTTTTTTACTTATATCGTTATACATGTTAGTCGATATGTCCCTTAATATTTTTTTGTTCATATGTTCTTCGGCTATCAACCTGAGATAACCGAACTAGTGCATGCGCATCTCTGCGAGCTTCTCTACATTTACTACAACCATACATTGCATTAATTTCGTGTGCTGCTTCTTCATCGGCCAGTATTCTGCCACGGCTGGCAATTTTATAACTTGGCATTGTCATTTCTCTATTTTCGTCGGTGTATGTTAACAAGACGAGATGTGTAACATCAGAATCACTACAGCCAATAATCAGCACTTTATCGACGTGTTTAAAGCGGTATCAATTAGAAATGGAATTAATAATTGTTCGCACAACACGAACATCCATTTTTATAAAACAAATCGAATGTCATTAAATATGAGATGAATCTGCTTATCACTGGAGTCGGTTCGCTTTATTAACGTTGGCAAGTTGCCCCCTTACCACATGGTATTGGCAATCGCAACGGATCCAGTTGTTACCTAATCTTCAATGATACACTAAACTTTTGTACAAACTATACTTAACATAAAATTTCAAGTAACACACATACTTTTGATAACAATTAAAATGTATGACGTGCGGATTGAGTCTCTATACTATGTTTGTGGATGTTATTTAATTATTTACTATAGATGCTTAAGATTAAAATACTACTAAAAAAAAAAAAAAATTTTAAAATACCTTTTTTTTCTTTAGATCTAATAACAACATTCTTTTAAACATTATCATGAACTGTTGTCAAAATTACAATATTTTGGCGATTTGTTTGCAATGATGATAACTTGACATATAAGTGTAAACTTTAAAAAAATACATTCACTGCTTACTCTGTACCGGTACACATTCAATTATGAAAAGATACTCATAAAGTATTTATATTTGTATTATTGTCATACTTCGGTCTGTTTATCAATACCTTAATGGTTTTTATATCAATCTGAAACCTTTATCTGCTAATGAAGAATCATCAATACACATAATGTTAATTGAAAACCGTTGCTCTTAAAATGATGATATTATTTTTGCCTTCACTCTCCTCATTTATTTTATTTATGACATGAGTATATAAATTTGTGTAGATACATTCGTATGAGAGTAACATCTTTTTAAATTCCTTACATCAATATTATAGTTTCATCATTAAAATATGTGCAAAGTGAACTAACTGAACTGGTTGTCTTAAATTAAGTCTCGTCATATGGAAAACGCATTCACCAATCGGCTTCAGAAAGGTCGGCATATATGTATATATATATATGTGTGTGTGTGTGTCCAAACACTTCCCTTTGTCCCACAGCGCAGGAATGTTGAGGATTGGAAAGTTTAATGAGAGCCTCTAGGCGACTTTTGACTTCTATTCTGGGAATTAAGACTACTCTGAAACTAGTTTTCAGTGAATTAAATTTTCCAGTTATCCATCCTTGCCACTGATTGTGTCGGTGATGTTGGATACGGCGTCAAAGGTCGTAGCCTTTTTTTAAATAGAAACATAAGTCCCCTTTTGTGTGTAAAAAACTGAACATAATTGATAAAGTAGAATAGTTCATTCGCTTTCTTTGGAAACGACAACGACACCGTTATGTATTCTTTATCACATACACTTATTCATTTTAAGTTAAAATTAAAATTTTCTTAAGTAATTTACACACAGGCTGATAAATAATGTTACTAAAGCCTTTGCCAAAACGGTGAACATTTTCAAGAAGTTATAATTAAACGCCACTTCGTTTCGTTGAGTTTTTGCACTGTTTTTAAGTAATAATTTTCCCAACAAAACAACTGCTGAGAAATATTAAAAATTGCATTATTTAACTCTGAATTTTTTTTTCCAACGGGACACAGATAGTATAGAAGGTATGGAATACTTCAACACTATCCAAGCTTAATGTTCACTACTCTCTGGAACTACTGCAGTGAAATATATATATATATAACAGCTGGATACCTTTTAAAATGTTTTTAGGTAAGAGTGTAGATTAAAATAAAAAATTAATAACATCAATAGGACAACAAATCTACAACATGAGGCTGGTAGTCAGTTCCTCCAAAGGACTATTTACGTTTCATCATATGTAGCATCATTATTGAATAGATCTTCGAGATGCAATCGAATCGGATTTATGTTAGATTTTAACATCTTAAAGCTCCTTCGGAGATCCACAGTACGTTGCAAAGGAGCCCAGAATCACAGAGATCTTTAATTAAATATCCATCACCATTACTCTTCCCTGGGTATTCTAATAAAAAAGCTCGGGCTAGCTTATTAGGCGATGAGGACGCCTTCTGTTCCCGAAAGCTCCAAGTCCTTCTTAGTCGCCTTCTCCGTAGACAGTGGGTATTTTAATTTTATTTTGAATCCCCTAGGCTATCGCTCTGAATGATACTAAGAGCATTTTTCTTAACACTATATGTTTAATGTAAACATAAATATATACAAAGTTATAAAATACAACATTATCGTCTCCGGGTGATTAAACACACAAAAATATTTGCCGTGATCTACGTTATCTACAGCGATGCAAATAAACAGAATATCGCTTTAAATTTTCATTTCCGTTTAAACCAACAGGGACAAGTAAATACAACCGATAGGCAATAGGCAATAGGCAATAGGCAATAGGCAAACAAAACGTGGTTAATGCACGCCTCCAACGTCAGTGGTTTCGAATGGGTATTATTACTTGTTATGAGCTAACTACGCACTAAGACTTATAAAGAAGACAATCGCTATAAAGCGGTAAGTATAATTCGAGATTGAACTTATTAACAAGTAAAGAATGATCTATTACCCTAATTCAGAGAAACCTATTTCAGAGTTACTCGTAAAAAATTGTATTTGATAAGAAAAAAAAAAGGTATTTTGATTTGAAGATTTCCTTCTCGGGGGTTGAAAACTGGTGTCTTCGTCTAAGCTTAATTCTGTAATTCTTAATTCCGGTTCGATTCGGAAGGTTCATAGTATGGAGTTTAATTAGCGGTTTAGTTTGTCCGGAGCGGCCTACCCACCTACATCACTACAGTATATTTGCAGATGTATCTGCCGACATGAGCGCGTGCCTGTGTGCTTTATAACGTTTACACTATCGTTGTTTGTTTACACGACAGTACAGTAAACTCCAAAATAAATATAACTCAACTCCATTATGCAATATTTACATGACGAATATAGTATATATAACGCGGCTTTGCCCCAAAATAACATTATGTACGGAAACAAAGCTGGTCCATTAGGGGTTCAGTTTTTAGTTGTTCCGCGGACGGTGAAAATTAGTAAAGTTCTTAATAAGAAAAGTTTACGATTCAATAATAAAAACTTCCTTCTTTTATAACAAGAAGGGTTCGAAATTAATAGTTTTTCTAAAAAAAAACAACTCTGTGTGTAACGTTTTTAATATTTTTCTTCCTGAAATTTTCACTCAGGAGTTCGTTGATACCTAATCTAGATATATGCGGATTAACAACTAGCAATTTCAGTGAAATTCAATAGGATATTTCAAAATAGCAATATGAAAAATCCGTGCTATATATTTTGTTAATGATTCATAAATAAAATTTTATTGCGAGGCTTTTAGTAATAGTAGTTAGTGCAAGGAACGTCAGGCAAGCTCGCTGAACAAATAAAAAGCATAAGGATATCGCAGTTCCGTTTGAACCTAACAGTGCATTTCAAACTAAGCACAGACTATTAAGAAAACAGCTTTTCTAATATATTCCCTATTAATTATAGACATATGATTAAATATATACATTATCTATTATATAACTAACCTCAAGAGTTATGTGTTGAACGGTCAGCTATTTTTAAATGGTTTTACACATATGGGTAAAAATGTATAAATAGTATGAAATATTCACGGGTGTACTGTTACTAAGTGTATGTCGGTCACACAATAGACCAATTAAGTGCTGGCGATTTCGTGAAATTGCTTGACTTTACATTCGTTCGCAGTTTCAGTTCGCAAGGGTCATTATATTTTAGTGCTGTAGTTTCGCGAAAACGGCACAAACTGATTGTAAATAGTTTTCTATGCCGTTTTATTAAACCACATAATTATTGATTCAATGTTACAAATCTATTGTTGATTATTCTTCTTCACACTATTAATAACTTTGTGTTCTAAACGTTTTTTATTGCACCTTATGTGCATGAATACAAAGCCACGCCCAAAGTTTCATCTTTTATGGTCTTTTGATATTTCTATTCCCAATCAACTAAATATAAAACGTAGGCTTTGATTCATATAGCAATTACGAATTAAACAGTCTCTTGTACACAATTATCGGATAACGGACTTGATAAAGTTATACATATAATGCTTTAGTAATACACATAGCAACCATACAGATAACAAATAAGGATAGAAAATATTAATATTAAATAAGCATTACAGAGACGAGGTCCTTTGGCGCGGAAAATTTATTTTGTCTTAGGATAGAACTTTAGACTTGCCGAATCGTTTGAGTAGATGATGGAGCCTATAATGCGGGATCAAAGCACCAGTATATGTATTATAATAAACATTGAACCATATCAAAGTCAAAAACTTTAAATAAATTATTGTCGGGGCTATAAAATACATGATCCGGTATATTGATATAAAATAAAAGTGGCGGCTGCATGCCACTGAATTATTAAGTAAGCACTCGCCGAAAGAGAAAATTGTATTCTATCTATTAGTGGAGTGGATTATCGTGGACCATATTCCACAATTAAATATTCAGTTAACATTATCATTATTAACATCTCATCCTACAGTTCGCCATATTTAGTATAGCCTAAAAATTACATTACACAAAATACATACAGAGAATGCAACACATACAAAAGTTTACAATTGTCAAGATATGCCACAATATCATTACTTTGTAGTACTTATAAATTATCAATCTTTTTTTATATCTTTATACATTTATATTATTAATAACAGTATAATTTTATTAAAAGAAATTTTCAATTAAATTATTTCCGTCTGCTATCAGTATCTCTTTCAGCAAACTTTGATGCGAAAATTGTTTGAAAAATGAAACACGATACTTAAGTGATAGTTATTACTTGCTATTTATTCTATAACTAGAAGGAAAAAGATTTAAACATTTCCCGTAGTATAAAAATCTATGTCTATTACCGTATTCTTTGTTGGAACCGACACCGTCCGACATAAGATCTAGATAAACTTGACAAATGGCGAGCAGGTTCAGTACGGTCGTACACATCGTTTTGTTCCTTGTAAATGATGTGTTAATATTAAATAGGTGATTTGTGCTCCTGTTTGCACACAAAAACTACAATATCCCGAGTACAGAATCATCGCGCAGCGCCTAATTATATAGCTTTGGATATCAAAAATTAATAACTAAATAGCACCGGATAAATTGAAGGACAGCCACCGCATGGCGGCTACCATCAGCAAGATTTTCTACCATTTTTTCCACATTTAGGTACAATATAAACATATTACAAAATTATATCGTATAAATATAATACTATATTAAAAAGATAGCACATTAATATTAGAAATATTTTACTGTTTACCATTATACCACGGCGTCAGGTGTTCCTTGTCCATGAGACGTTGGTCCTCCCATCAATGGTACCGTACTGCTACTAATAAAGATTGAAAACAACCACTAGATGAGAGCAATGTGTGACAGATCGAGGTGAAAATCTATGATAAAATCCTATGTCCAGCAGTGCACATTCACGGTCTTGCGATGATTACTTTGACTATGAAAAATGAACACGAAACACTGTTTCATTTTATCGATCACTTTGCCAATATCATATGGATAGAGATAACGTGAATACGTCGTGATATAACAATAAAACCATACCTACATACATAACATAAGTTAAATAGGTAAGAGTATAATATATTTAAATAAGGTTTCACTACTATTGAAATAAATAACGAGATTAAGCGAAGTCTATCAAGCACGTCAAATATGGAGTGAATTTTGGCAGCATGATGAATGACCCAATCGTAATAAACGTTGCCGAAGTTGGAAAAGATTGATGTTAAATTCTCTATGGGAATATTTATAGAAATTATTATTTAACGAATTAGCTTTCATGTACCATATAGAATAAAGTTCGATTGGAAAGCAAACTTTTCAAACTCCAGTTGCAGTACTTACTGATCTATTTGGATATGCAAACAAAACTACAGGTCACATTGGTTACAGTATCAAATTTTACACTGTATAAATCTCATGGGCAGGGAGAGGCTCCTGGAGCCAATTACGGGGCACAGGTCTGATATTGGTAACACGCTCGCCGGCATAACGTATATTGATTGTTATTCAAACTGGGGAACAACACCAGCGGATAATTCATACCGTCATCATACCGTACCTGCCCTGGGAGAAACCGGAACAATTACCAATCGCACCGCACTCCTTTACGACCATTTTAAATTTAAATTTCCCAACTGAAATATTAGATTTGTTTTGTTACGAAGTTCAATATCAGCTCAATATCGATTATACTTAGCACTGCTTAAAGCTATAAAGTTTCTTTTTATATTAACGTTTTAAATTCTAAATGTTAAAATAGTTAAATGTAAACAAGGATTTAAGTATTTAAACTATAATATGAGTATTTATTAGCTGCTAATATTTTCAATTTGACGATCGTTTTGTGGATTTCTTTAACAAATGACTTCACTGAATAAGTTGTCAAGTATTTTCACACTTTATTATTCGCTAATTGATTTTTATATTATTATCGCATTTTATTACTTAGTGTTACTCTAGAGGTATTTTAGAAAATTTCAGTTGGCGAATAGAAGTGAAAATTATGTTATATACACAAATATTAACGGTACAAGTTGTTTGGGCAATGAAGGAGGGAACGGCATTCATGGTCTTGCAGTATTTAATTTCATTGATATATAGTGTTGAATATATAACATTCATTATTTATATGGTACTATTAAATACCTTATGTTCTGGATAAACATACCTTTGAAATTTAAATAAAGAAATTTCTTGTAAATGGACTCGCACAATAAACAGATCTACCAGACTCCAGTTCTTTGAAATGTTAGCACAAAGAAATTTTACACGTTTCCAACATATTGACTTACTAGTACTATGGGTCTGGTTTTTAATATTATTATATATTTTTAACAAATAAAAATAAATGAAGTAAAAATGTACATCGCGTACCAAATCCATAAATATCTAAGATTGTGTAGAAGAAATTTCAGGATTTTTTCGTTAGTAAATGTATATACCGAGAGTTGTCTTCCTCTTATATATTTTGTGTGTTGTCGGCATATCGTAAAAGACCACTAGAAAAGAGTTGTCCCTAACTTCAGAAAAAAAGCAGATTTCCCTAAAACATTTACCAACATATTGCGGCACCAGCCCGCCTGTCAAGTGTGCTAAGTATGGCAATTACCGCTAAGTTGGGAAGAGGATTATATTCATGAACAAATTTATATAACAGAGCAGCACTATAAAATCATTGTGTAAATAAAGTTGGTAGCAAATCGAATAATAAAAATATAAAGTAGTTGTATCTCAGTTTTTTTTTATGTTTTTGTATTGTATTATTTACAAACAGACATTTTCTTCATGTCGTTCATTTTGATTGGCTTAGAGCAAAAAAATTAAATGTTACTTTCCTTAAACTATTTACTTACTAATGCTGTATTCTCATTCCGTTGGTTTCATCATCGTCACAATCTGCCCAAAAACTCCTCTGCTGGACATAAGCCTTTCTCAAAAATCACAACGCCAAGGTTTATTTGCTCCTAATCGAAATATCCTTAGAGTAGTTTTCTATTAATCCGTTTTATATGTGATAGAGACCGGATGTATTAAACATAGTTGACTTATAATTCACACATGTGACATATTAATTATATTATATATGTATACACAATGAATTTTTTAAATGAGATGAAAAATTATCTAAATAAGTAAACAGAGAAAAGAAAAGAAAAGAAAGCAATAAAATTTCGTATCCGGCGAAAAATTTGTCAAGGGAAAGTACAAGAACAAATATATAAAGTTGTTTAATTAATCATTCACCGCTTGCCATCTAGGGCGGACTGTACTTCTGTACTGGCTGTGCTGAAAGTATCTAAAATTACTTAGTTCTCATTAAATTAACGAGAAACAGTTTCCTTTCTAAATATGCTATATAAATAATTAAAGATTTTATCTTAGTTGAATTTTAATGATGAACAAAAGTTAAAACTGTTTTTATGTTACTGATATATTTATTTTATAACTTAACTGTGCAATAAATAGTTGATGTTTACTTTAACCTCACATTGTTTTTCTATTTATTTTTTATTAGATTAAACGAAGGCACAGTCGGAACGTTCACCTGATAGTAAGTGATACGCCCGTCTATAATTACGTGGCGCTACTTAGGATACTATACACAGCACAATATTGTGCACGCCGCCCTTAGATGTAAGCATGTAAATGTGTCCAATAAATATCTTAATGATAAGTCTCGTTACCCCATTGCGGTTGGGGGTTGGGAAAAGAGTTGTAGCAAGTAAAATTACTGAATTTCACTTGCTACAACTCCCTTCAATCCGGAGCACAGTAATGTTTGCACAGTACTGTCAGTTGAGTGCAATAGCCACTGCGGTGGTACCTACTTAGACGGTCTCCGGCAACAGAGAACTATCACCAGTAAACATAAACAGCCAATTTACGTCCCCAAGGCTGGGGCACAAGCACACCCCTTGTTTCTCGCTGGCCTAATGGTTGGAACGTGCGGCTTTCATTCCGTAGGTCGCGGGTTCGAATCTCGGCATTTACCGTTGACTTTAATATTTAAGTTATGTACACTTGTAAACTTTAGTTACAACAGCGAAATACGAACGGTGAAGGAGAACATCGCGAATAAACCTGCACGTGAGTTAGAATTTATTCTAAGCTGTGTATGTGACGTCACCAATCCGCATTGGGCCCGCGTGGTGACTGTGGCCATGGCCCCCTCGCCGTCATCACCAGTGAAGTAAGGTTTAAATGATTTATTGGTCGAGCGATGTACAAAGTCATTTTAACGGAGCAATTTTTTCAGTCATCAATTCAAGTGGGTGACATGGATGACGCGGCATATCTAGACAAGACATGGAGGAGACGACATAAAGGAGACGACACTTGACGGAAATATGCCCATGGCGTATGTATGAAACGAATTAATGACCTCCTCTTATATACGTTACACGTAATTTGTTATTCAACACAATAAATTTCTCTTAAGAGGAAGTTAGAGGAAATAATGGAATGTTGTTTTTATAACAAAAAAAAATATTTATTCATAGCATTAAGTCAGGTTTAACGGGTGGTAGTTCCCTTCTGTTCAGAGACCGTTCAGCTACGACTGATAACTACTGGAGTAAAGAGACTCGATACCTTGTCGCAGCCAATGAGCGCAATCTGGTGCAGTTTGTATCATCCTAACTAGCGCCACATTGTTATAGGCGGGAGTAAAACTTACCATTATGTGAACGTCCCGTTCGTTTAGTCGTCGGTTCATCATCACCACTATCAGCCGACAGACGTCGTCGTCGTCGTCGTCGTCGTCGTCGTCGGTTAATTGAATAAATAAAAATTCTCAGACAATTTACTCAGAGTCTGTAAAAACCTTATTATCTTATAATATTTTCATATTTTATCCAAACTTAAAGGAAGGTTTTTTTTAATTCAATTAAGCAACGAGACCAGCGGGACGTTCACCTGATGACAAGTGATACGCCCACCTATGACAAAGTGGCGCTGGTTAGGATGATATTTACTATACTCGATGATACATACTCAGGTGCAAGGGATCCCGCACAATAACTTACGGGACCCAAATCAATCTCACCTGCCCGTGGTGCATCCTGCCAATCAACAAACAAGGCTCTGGCTTCCACTAACCGGAATTGGGCCAGCGTGGTGGGAAATGACCTAAATTTCCAACATAAACCCCTACAATCGACAGTTCCTGATTCCCGGCGGTACCGGAGGCTATGCTGACTGTGACAGACATTGACAAGGCGCCGGGAGCACAGCAGCGCGGGATCAATCGATGTGGAGATCTTTGCCTTTGTCCAGCAGTGGACGTCTATGCGTAGATGATAAAGATACTGCACCACATTGAGCTCATCACCTGAGACATAAGACGTTGAGTCTCGTTACCCCAGTAATCATATGTTGCACACTGTTTTGATATTAATAGATAAAAAAATACATAAATTAATTCAGTTTACTATATTACATTTTAATTTATTCATATGAGATATTAAATTAAATCCCGCCATATGAACCCCCACAAACGTGGAGATCTTTGGGGGAGTGCTATGTCCAGCAGTGGTCGTCTATCGGCTGATGATGATGATGATTAAACTACAAACAGGAATAAAATAAGAAATATGAAATAAGTACACATATATGGGACTTAAACTAAAACGGAGACTGGAAGTGCTGGAATGGCGACCACGCATCAGAAAGAGCAGCGTTGGCAGACCAGATAGTAGTAGTGGACAGAAGACATCAAAAGAAACGCTGTGAACCACTGGACTCAAACAGCGCAAGACCGTGCCTTGTGGAACACATTACAAGAGACTTATGTTCAGAGGTCCATCGGATGAAATGATTATGATGATGATCACATAATATATATTTCGTAAACGTAGTAACTTTTAATGGTAACATAATATTCCGTATATCTTTTTTTATATATATCACATTTTTTCTTTACTGTAAAACCTTAGAGCTAGGTATACAAAAGGCGGGCTTGATGCCTGTTGGCATTCTCTACCAG
The DNA here is from genome assembly GCA_029034505.1 of Ornithoptera priamus. Lineage (NCBI taxonomy): Eukaryota > Metazoa > Arthropoda > Insecta > Lepidoptera > Papilionidae > Ornithoptera > Ornithoptera priamus. The sequence goes on along the minus strand of JARDWD010000251.1, from coordinate 33,291 downwards.
CCAACCTTCGGTGAGGTGAGATGTTGTGGCTGGTGATAACTACCGACTATACGACGTGTGTGTGTGTGTGAATCAAAGCGTTGTTAACATAAATCAACAGTAATGAAACAGTTTCCAAACTTCGCCCGTACTCATTGACCCGGTGGTAATAAATGACCCTATTGCATTTAACTTCATTAATGATTAACTTCAATTACCGACATTTATGACGTACCCGAAGAAAGTTAACTATTATAATCTTTATTTGTATAGTAAAACATTATATTTTATCATCATCATCATCATTATCATGATCAGCCGATAGACATTATATTACATAATGTTATAAAACCTTAATAATTTGAGAACTTCATATAGATATTCGTCAAGTTAAAATAAAAAAAACACCTATATTTTGGACTCAAAATCCATTGAAATACACAGAAAAACCCCATATAAACCCCTACATACAAAAGCACCTAGTGTCCAACGAAACCGGAGGCCATACTGATTGTATATGGAGATCTTTGGGGGAGGATCTTGACACCGAAAAAAATAAACTATATTAATGAATAATCAAAAAATAAAAAACCTTACCTCGCCGAGTGACATATTCAACCACTGTTTATAAATAAGTATGGCTAGGGTGCAACCTCATCGCCAATTCCTGAACTATACCTGCCAAGCCTGGCGATGAATGACGCATTGCGTTTCCTCTGCGTGGCGTCGAGCGAGTCGGTCCACCCTAGCTACCTTATAAATACATATCACTTAATATACACGGGATCTCATCGTCATCATCTCAACTGATAGACATCCACTGGACATACGTTACACACAATGTGGAGCTAGTAATAATCACATAAACTGGACCAAGTTGCGCTCCTCGCCTGAGACGTAAGATGTTTAATCTCGATACCCGAATAGTTACACTAGGCACAGCGCCCTTCAAATCGGAACACGGCAACGTTTGCACAGTACCGTTTGGCTGCAGAAATAGGCGCTGCTGTGGTACCTACCTAGACCGTATCCTGCGACTGAGACCTAACATTAGTGAGTTACCATTTAACACGGTCTCCTACAAAAATATTTACTCAGATTTGTCTTTTCTAGACGACCTTAACGAACTTTTTGTATGTTTTTGCCTTTATTTGGTCTAAGACGTTGCATAACCTTGAATTTAGCCTAGATAAGATTGACCAAAGTTTACACATAAATTTGAATTGAATTGAACGAATACATTTCATGAATTATTCATCACTCATGAAGTTCCTATTTATGTAAATTAAGAACGGAAGTAATCTCTGTATTTCCTATGTTTTGAATAATATCATACTTCTATTATAATATAACCACATAAATTCATAGCAAAAATGTAGTACTGTGCAATCCCGAACTTTGCAAGCATCCGTAACTGTAGCGATTTGAATTTTTATATAAAATGGCAACCGCCAAGTTATTCCGTCTTGTTGACAAGCGTGAAACATATTTCAGGCACGGCATAGGCACACCAGCTCGCGAACAGGGAATTCCTTTTTTATTTTTCATATATTCTTTTTATTCAATTAAGCTTCGGAACGACCGGGACCAATAACCTGGTGGTAAATGATATCGGCCCATTCGAAAGTGGCGCTAGTTAGGATGATGTACACTGCATCCCCTTCCAATCTGGAACACAGTAGTAGTTGCTTAGCTGTATTTGTCGGCTGCAACAGGCGCTGCGTTGGTACCTACCTAGACAGGCTCCGGCAACAGAGACACTACCACCAGTGAACTACCACATAAACTGAAATCGTTTAGATGTACTCCGTTACTTGTTCACAGTACAACAAGCACAATGTAATGTAATACAAACTAATATAGATACAAATCATTGTCGTCCCTCTCACCATTCTCAATTAAAGGTGTGAAGGTCGGCAGCGGAGCCGCGACCCCTCTGGTGTTGCGATGCTGCATGGGCCTCAGTTCACTTTCCACTGTTAGCTCGTTTGCCCATCTTTCGTATGAAAAAATATATAAATAATTTTAGCAATAAAAGTTGAATAAAATACACTTTAAATTTTTACTGTTTAAAAATAAAATAAAATCGAATAAATTTGAACGTAACTTCAATATACGAGTATATAATTAAAGTTTTTGTTTGTTTGCCAATCACGTAAAAACTGGTGAACATATACAAAAACTGGTAAACATACATGGTTATAGTCTATTTTTTTTAATATCATAGAGCCTTCATCATTTTATTTCTAATTAACTATTATAAACATTTTCATATCGTGTTATTCATGCGGTTGCTATAGAAAGTCATTTACGATTGCTGTTGATCTCCTGAGAAAACTAATCATGATCTTAAGCTATTCTTTTCAACTGATGGTATTTAAACTCGATGCACTCCTTTACATCTTATACTATCTGAACTATTATATATATATATATGTGTGTGTATGTGTGTGTGTGTGTGTGTCGGAGATTGGAGGATGTAACGTCATATTTTAATCGAATTGGGGGTATTCGGATATAATAGTGGGTAACTGAGGGGTGATTTGTTAAGTGTCAATGTCATTTCGAGGAAGGATAAAAAGAGGAACGCGGGGCGGAAGCGCACACTCTTTTGGAGGACAGACTACGTTGAACACGAGTGTAGCCGATCTCCGTCCGACTTTGCAATCAATGTGTTAGATTAAGAACCTTTCGAGTCATTTCTTAAAATTCACAATGAATGAATATCGGAGGGACGAAAAACGCCCACATCTTACCACCCTGTCTTCGTATATATATATATATATATATATATATACACGTCGAATCCATATGGAACCGACGCTATAAAGAAGGTAAGACGGCCAGTACCACCAAACGCTTACTTCCGGGTGACATTGAAGCATAAGAACTCAATAAAAAAATAAAAATAGAAAAGTTACGGAAGTGCTCACAGGTTATGGTGGATTTACCGAGTACTTGTATCGCTTTAAGTGTGAGAATAGTCCGGCATGTGTCTGCGATCCTGTACATAAAGAAACAATCGTTCACCTGATTGCGGAGTGCCCGACGTTCGAGAGGAAACGAATTGATTTACAAATATAGTTAGATTTAACAACAGATATAAGATAATTGAGTTATTTAATTATCAATAGGAAAATTGGAAACAAGTTGTTAAGTTTGTAAATACGTTGCACTGAGAATTGCAATTAGGAATGGCTAAATGGAGAGAAAAGCGACGCTGAGGAATTCCGTTACGTATACGCAACTGATTATCGCGAAAAATTTAAGTGATTCTAATTAAGCGTGCAAATTATTTAATTAATACAATAATTGTCTATGTATACAATAACTTGGATCCAAGTCAGAGAAAATTAGAGAAAATCAAAATGTATGTTATATATAATAAATCGTATGTTTACATATATGTCGCACGGGGTTTGAGTGGACTAGGCACAGGAGCTAATCAAAGCCAAAGCTGCTGTGTCTTAAATATACTACTGCCTTAATTATAAAAAAAATTACAATATTTAATGTTGTTAAATGTTATCTAGTACAAAGCCAAGTAGATGATGAAAATGATGTCTGCTGAAACTTCTACTAGGGATGTTTAATTATGGAGAAAAAGAGTTGTATAAGTAAAAATTTCTGTTTGAACTTACCAAAAGTCCGCAGCCATAAAAGAAATGTAGATGATTTTTATGAGAAGCAAATCGTACATTAAATTTGGCCTGCCTCAATCCGCAAACGGCGGCTATAAATCAATCCACGTGAGTTGAGCGATAAAATCGTGTACAAATTTCGACTGCGAGGAAATAATTCTGTATGAAGAATTGCCTCGACTTGCTACCGTGTCGGGTGAAGTTATTGTTGTAATATATACAACGTGAATAGTGAACATTACAACGGAAGTGCGTCGTCATCATCGCCGTGCAGTGCCGCCGGTGTGAAGTTTGCCGGTCAGATTGTGAAAACGCAAAGTTAAAGAAAATCTACACGTAACTTATAGTTTATGCTTATCTATTGACAGCAGCCTTCGATATTACTACATAGTTTACATGGCACATTCAGCTGCATACTATCTTACTGTAGCTTTCAGTGAGCCGACGACGGTTACGTGAAGCCGAAGAGAGGCCTTAAGAGTTTTAATGGTTGTCCTTACAGTTGCAATGTTCTAGTTTTTCGAGCATCGGTAGCTATTGAAATTAATGATGTAACTTCCTGTATTATGTTCTTAAGCACGGAATAAACGTTCTAATTTATGTTGCATAGTCATCACTAACTTTGGGGATAGACCACGGTTCAATCGCCCAATCCGTTCTGGAGTCATTACGAAACAAAATTTTGTTTTATTGTATACTTTATAAATTCTATCTTCGATAAATTGCAGCAGAGATTTGTAGTATAGTAAACAAGTTTACATGCAGTAGCGTAAACATGACGAACGACCGAAAACTGGTTTGAATAGTGGTTGCAGTTTCCTCTCTGACCATACAATATAAATTCTGCGACTACCTAAGCCGGTTGTTACGCTTCGACTAACTGATCGAAATGATTCGTCATTTTCCGAAGTTTCGACGACGAATACCGGATGTACCTACCTGCACATGTTCAAATTAAAATTTAATTTCCATCTCGGACTGGCTGCTCTTAATTAACCTTATTTACAAGATACAGATACAGATTTTACAAGTTTTTCCAAAGGAAAATGTTTCAGGTAATAGCATTTAACAGCTCATTTAATTTTCTTAAGAAAGTAAAGAGAATTTTTCAATTTCAAAGGATTTTCATGTAAAACGTGAGACTGAAGCGTCTAATCTATCTGCTGGAAGAAGCGCAGTGGGATTTTTTTAAAATCGCCCAAGTCTTATCTCCCTCGAGGAGGCTGTACATAATATTATAGTACTTTTCTTACACGAAAAATGTTTACCAATAAAGTACTTTCGCATAAAGTTTTCACAGGAATTCAAAGGATTGCATATTTCAAGTAGTGCAGTGGACGTCTGACCTCAATCGGCTGATCATGATGATACTGACTGTAGTAGGTCTCTGTGTTCGAAGACCATCTAGAGAAGTACCACCGCAGCGCTTATTTCTGCAGCCAAACAGTACTGTACAAATATCACTGTGATCTGAATTATCTATAAATGATGTAAAACGATACAGCACGCGATAATTAATTATCAAGATTTATTGGTGGTAGGTTTTGTTGCTGGAGACACTCTAAGTGCTACCACCGCAGCGCCTATTTCTGGAGACAAACAATACTGTGCAAATATTACTCTGTTTACGTTTGTAGTGCGGAGTAGCTAGTTTAATTACTAGAGTAACGTGACTCTACATCACGTGTCTGAGGCGTCGAGCGAATGTGATGAAGTATATATCATCATAAATAACGCCACGCTTTTTCTATACAACGAAGCGACGAGACTGGCGTGACGTGCACCTGATGGTAAACGATACTTCCGCCCATAACAACATCGCCTCAGTTAAGATGGTATTCATAACACCACACTGTATTCGTCGCCTTGAGATGTGAGATGTTAAATTTTATTGCCTCAATAATTACACTAGCCGCAGCTCGCTTCAAACAGGAACACGTAAATGTGTGCACAGAATCGTTTGGCGGTGGTACCCACTTAGACGGTGTCCGGCAACAGAGACCTACCACCAGTATACGTTGTTTTGGACAGGCATACGACTTATCATCAGGGGAAGGTTCGGCTCATCTCGTCGCTTCATTAAATAAAAAAGATAATACTCGTAAGTAAAAGACTTTTTTATTCATAAATGAACGCTAATGTCTTTATCAGGATAAGACTTTTTCAAAATCATCTCCAACATATAAAAAAAAACGTTTTACAATTATTTTGTACAATTTTTTTGTACATATTATCTACATTTTTATTGCGAGGATAATATTTTTATTACAGCTACAATTACAGGTAATTTAAATTACCGAGCGCAACCTGTAAACCTGTAACTCGTAACGAAGCCAGATTGTAAACATCTATATATATATATATATATAGTAGGTATAGTTTGTTTAAGTTATTTCACTTAAATAAACTATAACGTTATATTGAATATAACATTTGTACTGTTTTTCCTTGCAAACACATCCTTGTAATTACTAGTTATTTATAGTTGATTCTGACTCGTGTGTAATAATTGCTTTATTATACAAGCATATAAACATCATACATATGAGGCTGTGAAGGAATTGATTCAAGTTTATAACTCCGCAATAAAACGAATTAGATGTCATTACCATTGACTAGTAAAGTATTTACTAGTATATCAGTAGTACATTTGCTTTGAGATTCTGCATGCCTAGCTTCATAGCTTTAACGGAACAGAGACTGTATATGTCGACGTAAGCACTAGTTTGCGAATTAAAAAAAAACTATATCACCAATACAGATCCCGAGGGCGAACAAGTAATGGTGTCGAGAACCTTTTGTATACACTATTGTATGGCTCTTGGTGTTTTATTAACACAAAGAGTCCTGTCTCAAACTCCACTTGTGAGATCTTTGTTCATAAGATTTATCTATCGCAGCACTGTTGGAGGATTTTGTAAGGCCCTCGAGTAACTTTCCAGTATTGTAAAGGACATATACCTTAGTAAACCATTGTTCGTTTTACACACTGGAGCTAGTTACAAATGCACTTAAAAACTATTGTCAACTAAAGTTATATCTATGTTTCTCTTAAATCATTACGACATCAAAATATTGTGAAATAGTAGAAAGAGTCCTTCATTTGGAAAGACTTATGTTTGGCTTCAATTTAATAATTTTTCCCTTGATCATATTGATATATATAATCTTGTTTAATTGTTGGTCCTCTTTATTCTACTTATGCCCAATACCTACTTATTTCCTAAAACCTTACCACCGTACATAACCTTCTATTCGCGGCCTCGACATCGAACTGTGTCCTGCACCTTACCAACGGTTTTTCGGAAACAGTTAAATTTATATTTTGAAAACTGAAAATAAAACGTGTCTTAGAAATACGTATCGCAACATTAGGCAAACTAACAAATATGTACTAAAATAACATCTTTACGTTTACACCGACGTATGAATATCTGATCTCCATTAAGAGTTGCACTATTGCAATTTATCTCAACAATTCGAACAGGAGTAACTAACATTGCAGAAACCTAACTTTGCTATCATTCTAACAAGCTCAAATAGGTTTCCAGGAAACTGAAAGACGTTGAATGAAAATTACATTATTTAGAAATTGTTACTATCATATAGTTGCAACGACTTGTAGGTACATATTTAACAAGTCTCTCGACAAATCACTGAGTAATATTTCAAATATATATATATATATATATTGTCTGCACCGTTAGTTTATTATACAGATAATTGTAACAAAAACTTAACGAATGGTGTTTAAAAAAAACTTCAAATACAAATATACGTACGGATATATAAGGAGATAATTTATTTAATAACAAAACAACGTTATTTAATTAGTTCAAATCGGCAGGGAATGTCCGCGTACACAAATTGCAAACATTATTAAAATACCAATTACCTCCTATTAGTCGACTAACAAAATGAAACTATAGGGCAAAGTACCCTTTCACTGAAGACTACCGATCACCAATGTAAAGTATAACTTGACAGTAAACTCAATGGAAAAAAGCACGGAAAAACTTTATTAAAAATCTTTTGAGAGCTTTGACGGCATTTCTAAAGAAGCGCTACCTTTGGTGTACCACCCGTTGCAGGAAATATAATTAGCTTCATATTGAAGACCTTCACAAATGAAATCAATTACACGTTTAATAAATTGACTCGTCCTGATTTATTGAACGTCATTCGATCAACGTGAAGTCGGAAGTCATGTAGAGCGCCTACAGTAGAGCAAGATTATTATGATGCAATATAGAGGAAGTAAGTTTCGAAAGGCTCAAAAATACTCGTCAAGTAATCTACGTTCATAATTCTAATATTGGGATCTGAAGCCTATTAATTTGGTAAACTTTCAAGCTATTGTTAACTATGGTTAAGGATTTATTGCTAATATATATATATAAGAAGATAGTACTTAAAGAGCCAGCACGGTATAACTTGATTACGATTATTTTCCCTTAAAAATAAGGAAAATTGTGTTAAGCACTGAAAGTAAATAAGATGAAATGATAATGATATATATATACTAATGAGACGGATACCTAAATTCACTGGTCGAATATCTCTGTTGCCAATGATTATATTGTAGGACAGAAGCAGCAATATTCTAGTGAATACTGGAGTAATGACCGTCTTAGATTTTAATCTTACATAAATTCAAAGATCTTACTATTAAGAGGAAGGCGAGGTGCACGACCAGACGAACGTTCAGCTCTCGTAGTTTCGTTTCATAAAAAAGAAACACATTTTTATACACTAATTAAACGTCGACTATTCTCGAGCTAATTACTTTGACGTTCAAAGTGAAACTGTCATGAAAAAATTTGCAGCACTTAAGTACTTTCCAAGGTGAAGCTGCTTGCAAAGGTGATGTTTTTACTTACGACCTAATATAAGAATATTCAAGCAATTGGTAACCTATTAAAAATTCATAGTGGATTACGTAACATTAAGCATATATTTATTTATTTCTATTACACCCCCCACCCCACCCCCAACTGTACCCTTCGCTTCTCAATAAATTTACTTGTCCTCGCGAACTGATCTTTTATCCGAAAGTCCTTTACTGTTATGGCGGTTCGTTTATACAGCAGTTCTCCGGTTCATAATCGCCTCAACATCACCAGCTGATAGACGTCCACTGCTGGATAGGCCTCCTTCGAAGATCTCCACATCGATCGGTCCTACGCTACCCGCTTCCAGCGACTACCCACGACCTTCATTTGTAGGGGTTCATAGGGCCACTACGGCCCAATGACCCCGAGCTTCGTTTGTTGATTAGCAGGGTATACCACGAGCAGGTGAGGTTAGGTTTGGTCGGGTCCCGTGAGTTGTTTTGTCCCTCACACCCCATAACTGTTTCACAAAGGTAAATTATATGCATGCACATATATTTTTATCGTTGTTCATTAGGTGTTTCATTGTTATATTGTATTTACATTACAGTAGTATAGTAGTACAGTAGTATAGTAGTACAGTAGTACAGTACAGCGCCGCATTTTCTTACTACACAGTTTATTTCTTCTTTTCCGTTGGGGGGTCTGGGAGGTATTGCCTTTAGAGTACTAACACCGTTCAATATACATTTTACTTTTAATTGTTGATTTTTAAATTATACTCGTCGTACTAATACTATTGTTATATAACTTGACAGAGGGTTCACGTGTATATGTGATCATCACTGAAATGAAAAGACAATTCTTCATATCGTATTACAATAACAAGTGGATCCCTCCTGCGGGCCTCGTAACTACTGTTACGTGTTATCTGTTGTTATGAAATTGTGTCTGCAATATAAAATGATTATATGGCGAAATTATGTCACGTAATATACAGTGTAATAACCTACTAACACTTTGCTACATGTACCTTAAAGGATAAAAATAATTCACTTATACATTTTTATCAACAATAAGTTTTTATTCGTTACTATTGGTATATTGAAATGTTCGTTAAGTATCTTTTGCTTCGCCTGCAGTTAAGTTGCTCTAACATGAATCGAATCGTATAAATAACCAATCAATTCACGTCGATTAATGAGCCTAATGTCATTTTAACTTCATTTATTATATACGTCTAATTCATTAAGTTTTATTTTTTATTCAAATAAGCAACAAGGCGAGCGAGACGTCCACCTGGTGTTAAGTGGCCATAATATGGTTCCAGTTAGGATGATATATACGCACCACATTGTGCTCGTCGCTTGAGACATAAGACGTTCAGTCTCGTTACCCCAGTAATAACACTAGGTACAGCGCCTTACAAACTGGAACACAGTAATGTTTGCACAGTTCTGTTTATCAGCTGCAATAGCCGCTGCGGTGGTATCTCACTAGACGGTCTCCGGCAGTAGAGACACTACCACCAGTCTTTTATTCCATTGTATTATTGACATTTTTTATATTAACAAAGAAGAATTCATACACCAAAACGAATGTTGTTAAAAACATATGATTGATTTAAAAAAAAAAACTACTTGCTTTACTAGTGGTAGGACTTAGTTGAAAAGGACTATCGAAGAAACATTTCTGTGTTCCGTTTTGAAGAGCGCTGCTGATAATAAGATTATGACATCAGCAGGGTACTGTCGCCACATTGTCAGTAGCAGGCAAGGGTGCGAACATTCCGATTTGATTATTACGAATGTGGTGCAATGAAACGATGATTTTAAGCCTCTAAACCTTTTGAGGCTGTCAACTTTCCTTTTGATTAAATGCATCCACCTTATCCGACAGAGACGATGATTAATCACCCCTAAACTACCCTCGTCATATAACGAGACCGCATTTATCAATCAAATTTCTAATTTTAATATTTTTTTATTTTATAATTTAATACTCATTTATTTATTACGAACGAAAATGACTCTCGATACGTTTCTGTAACTCATTATGGATTGATGTTATTTTATGCTTTAGCTCTAGCTAGATAATCGTAACCGGAACTTATTCATTACACAAATTATGGATAAGGATTTTCAATACAATAATAACCATGTATTTAAATTTATAGGTTACGTTAATTTTCATTATCTTTATTCATTAATGCATTTTAAAAGGCCATTATAATCTTAATAACGAAATAAGAAGGGATTATTTAAAAAAAAAAATAATAAATTTTTACATTTCCAACAGAGTCGCAAAAAAGTATATTTATAGACATCGCGCGCCCGAGGACAATTTATTATGCTTATCTAAAGGACTTGGTGATCCCGTGACTGGGCGATTAGCGTACCTTAATTTTTTTAATAAAGTATTCCAACATTCAATTCCAAAACAATGTTTAAATGCTAAGTACGAAATTTGTTGAAAGTCTTTGACCGTGTGTGAGAAAAGTATTAATGATAACAATTCTGCGAAAATTAATACTACCACCAGCCAAGCAGATATCTGGAGTTCACCGAGTGTTGTTACAACTCGGCCGTATAATACGGATCGATGACGATGTATGGTCCATACATTGACATCTATAGAAAATATGCGTTACAACAAAATTACTTATATATATATATATATATATATTCGCCGGCATAGATAAACAGTATTTATTATCTTTGCCTACTAATTTAGAAAATAGTTAAGAATTATAACTATTCAATAACTTGCTGTTCCAAGCGAACTGCTTTGCTTTACCAAATTTTGAGTGTTTACGTTTAATAGTTTCGGAGATAACTTGATGAGTCAATGAATCTCTGGTTATTTCCCACATATATAGATCACCAGTTATTACGATTCCTTATTATTTACAAAACGGCTATCTGGTGAGAGTCGCGGGAAGACACTGGATGCGGGCAACCCGAGACCAATCGACGTTTAGATCTTTGGTGGAAGCTTATGTCCAGCTGTGGACTTCTATCGGCTGATGATGATAATGAAAACGGCTATAAACGTTTTGAATCATTTGCTTGATATTTTCTATGATTAAACAGTACAAGTTTGAGGTTTAGGTTTTAATAATTAATAATAAAAAGCCTTCGATATGTTAATGCTTATTTTATTACGGTACCCAAGTACTGATTTGCGGAAGTCTACCGTTATAATGAAGCAGGTCAATTTCCTCATGATGTTTTATGTCACCGGAAGCTCAAGCTTCGAGAGGATCGAACCCGCACCTTTGTAGTCCTTTAACCGCGTTATAAACTGAGCTATCAACGCTTCAAAGTTAATTATGTGCTTGAATATTGCTTGTGACATAAGGGGATGAGATAATTATAAGGGCGCAAGACGGCAGATTCGTGTTACATAAGCAAATAATACATATATATATATATATATACTGATAAATTGTTAATGTACGTAGAATCTACTTGAGAAGACGATGAAATTATTCTGATGAAATCCTAGTTAGCCCCATATGTTCACCTGATGGTAAGTGACACGCTCACCCATAACAACATGGCCCACTGCACCATATTGCGATCCTTTTGAGACAGGATGTTAAGTCTCATTGCCCCAGTAATTTCACTGGCTACAACTCCCTTCAATCCGGAACACTTAATGCTTGCACAGTATGGCGGCAGAAATAAGTGCTACGGTGGTACCTATCTAGCCGGACACCGGTAACAAAGACTTGCAACCAGTAGAATAATAATAAGTCCTCTTCATGTTCCCAATTGTGACACCCAAAACCCTTTACAAAGAGAGAGTGAAGGTTATTTATCTACTACGATGGTCCGATGGTCAAGTGCGGGTGGCGGAAGACATGTCCACGAAAGCAGTTGTTCTTGGAACATGTTTGTTTCGTATTTACCTTGACCAAGCTCGGCGGGAATCGAACCTGCGTCTCTACTAATCATAATTCGGCAGGCATATCACACAGACAGGTGTCCCATCACACGAATATCCTGTTTGTCTCTTCCGCGTTGTCTTAATTTTTCTTTTTTATCATTGAATTATAAAATAAAACTTTGCGATCGTATTATAGAATGCTTTAAAGTAATTACGTAATTCTGTTCTGTGCCTGCCTCATTACGTCCACAAGGAAGCCGCGGCGGCCATTTTTAAAGGAGAAGTACGAACACACCGCGGATGAGATTTCTTTTCAGACCTGAAATAATATACTTTTAATTAACTCGGCGGCGAAGGTGCACAGCCGTTCCGTTACTAAAGGAAATCCTATCATGATAAAATTTCAATTTCGTCGTTAAGGAATATTTTAATGATTCTCCATAGATTTATAATGAAGGACAAAAAAGAAGAATGCGTTTCGCTTCCTTTAGTGTTTAATTCTTTATTAGAAGTTTTTTGAGCTATTTATGTTGTTATTAAAAAAAAACACTTCTTTAATGTAAATATTTCGATATTCTTCTTAAGGTGTCTTTGTGACTAGCGGAAGTTGGCGTTCAGTTCACCATATTTCGCCCGGTCGCCTGCGAGACGGAACAAACGGGTGGTACTCGCAATCCAGGTCCACTGCCTGATGTTACACCTGTGTAAGTAGTCCCCCCCACAGCACCAAATTTACTTAAACCACAGTATGAAGACTTTACTGTATTCATGTTTTAATAGGTTTGTTTTTAATGAATTTACTGAGATAACGAATGTATGCAGTGTTAATACTCTTATTAACACTACAATGTTTTAGGAACACTTTGTGACACTTACCATCCGGTGACCAGCCTGATCGTATCATCGCAGAATTGTACAAGAAACAAAAACTCTTTTTTCGTATTTAAACGCCTAACAGGACTTTCTCCTCATGGTAAGTGATACGCCTGCCCATGTCAACGTGACACGACTACGCGGTCTCCTATAACAAAGACCACCACCACTGTATTTCTTCCCATTCTTTTTTTTTTCTTCTTTTGATCTTTTGCATGTCTGTCGCAGTTCGTGATACGACGTCTTCGACGGTCACCTGGCTAAATGTCACCTTTGGAGGTTACGCCTCGCGTTATAGTTTGACACTCTATCTTATTAGATTTTTCCAAGTCCGGTCCCTTGACGACGGGGCTGCAGACTGTCTGCCCTCCCTATTTCATGAATTTAGCAAATGAAGTCCCCAATAGCTCCCCATGTTTTAAGGTATGTGGCGAGTTGTCGGTGAGCGAGACAACTTGATCAAAACAACATTTTACTCAACAACAAACACTCTACGCCTGATGGCTCACAATAAAATTGATATTTGTTGGCTACATCCAGTGCAGTGGTTGGCGGATATATGCATTTACTTCATGTATGGTGATTGCTGGTGGGAGTACGATCTCTCAAGGCTGCGATGTAATCGCTTTGCCATGCTATGAGGTGAGCTGTGAGCTCACGAATGCACTCCGCGGATTGCGACCCGCGCTGACTACGTAGTTGGTGGTGATGCCAATTCCAACACTTTACCATTGTAAAGTCTGCAAGTGAACTAGGTGGTGAAGGTGGTGGCTCGTACAAGGACTAATCTCTGGATCAGAGTACCCTTTATATCTATTACGTGTCCTGCAATATGCGCTGACCATGCACTGTATATTTGGTTACGGTTGTACCTCGTGAGATGCCTACTCACATTGCCATGGGCAATATGAACACAGTTTGTGTTTACGCACTAACAATGAGCCGAGTGCTCTTCTACTGGTTCACCAGTAAACCTTGCTGTGGAATGCGGTCCAAGGCTAATTAAACTCTCCCAGTGTCGCGGGGAGGGGGATTGCGCAGTATTTGGTTGGCGCTCACCCCATACGGCGGGAACTGTTTACTGGAGCCGTATGCCATACCCACATTTTTTATTTTTTTTTTAAAATGTGAGGATTCGAACTTAAACAATTGTTTCGGTTCTTAAGAGTTAATAAATATTGTAAACGCGTAACAAGATGTGTTAACCCTTTACAAGGGTGAAGGGATTATAAATAAGATAATATACCACGCGAATGGCTACAGACAATCAACAAATATTCATCCCTCCCTCTATATCCTATACTGGTATAAACCTAAAAGCACTGAATATTGCTATGAACACGACGCAGAACAAGCTCCTAATTAGGACGATCGCAAATGATTATACTTAATTAATGGCCAAAACATAAACATTAATTATCCTAAAATGAATAGTATGCATCATGTTACAATCTGAAAAAATACTACGATATTCACTGGTGGTAGGTCTCTGTTGCGGGAGAAAGTCTAGGTAGGACTGCAGCGCCTATTCCTGCCCCCAAACAGTAGTTTGTAAACACTATTGTGTTCCAGTTTGATGAACACTGTAGCTATTAAATTACTATGGCAACGAGACCTAACCTGTTATGTCTCAGAACAACGAGCGCAACGTGGTGCAGTGTACATCATCCTTACCGACACCAGGTTTCAATGGGCGGACGTACGTACCACTTACCATGAGGTGTACGGTCGCGCTCATCTCGTCGCTTTGTAGTAGAATACAACAAAATATCAATGGCCAAACGCAACAACTTTGTTCTCAATTTCCTAACACTGGATCGAATGCAATTTTCTACGACGGTGAACACGAAGTCAGTTGCAATATTTTCTTTGTTTTTTCGAATTTTTCTCATGAAAATCGACGATTAATAGGAACTGAAAAAAGGACAGTTTCAATACAAGTTATTAAAAAACATCAATTGTTCCAGATTTCCTGTCAGAATGGAATTAATTTACAAAGATGGAAGCATACATGAGATTTAACTTTTCCAATCATCTGAAGAAAGACTGTTGATAAAAATTCAAAATCAGCCTTTATACATATAAATTTGAAGGACAAGGCTGATCATCAGTTTATGGAGCCTAGAAGACCTATGCTCAACAGTGAGCATATTCCTTTTGATATAATTTTATTTCATACAAATGTTAAGATACCTAAAAAGACCAATAAAAATTATTTTCGTTAATTTTTACTGTTTTCCCATTAATCCATCCATTCATCCTTCTATAACGGTCAGTTTACGTCCCCACTGCTGGGGCACAGGCCTACCCTCAATATGAGGGCGAGGAGATATACTGTTTTAGTTTATACATTAACATTAGCTGTTCTTTGCCTGATTTGCTAGCCGTAATATATTATAAAATTAAACTGCAAATGATTTATGCAACTGTTACTATGACAACGGCATAAATAATACGTAATAATAACGTTTATAAAAATTATTTATATATTAAATGTTGAATCTTGACTTATGCAATTTAAAAATTATTCCACGTCGAATCGGCATCTTCCCATGTCGTTACGTTCACTCGTTTTCACGTGTTCCGGCTTGAAAGGAGTTATAGCTAGTGTAACTACTGGGCTAACGAGACTCGACATCTTACGTCTCCAGGCGACGAGCGCAATTTGGTGCAATCCATTCTAGTTAGCGCCACGTTGTTATGAGCTAGCGTATGATTTATCATCAGGTAAACGTCCTGCTCGTTTAGTTGTACGGTAAAATAGTTTCTTTTTTACCTATTTACATGTTATCATCGATTTCCAACTATCTGTACATATACACTATTAATATTAACCTCTTGTATTTAATGCATTTTAAGAGAAGACAATATTATTATTTCTAATAATATTCCTAGTTTGTTTGTTATTAACTCTGCTGACTTTCTTAATGCAATTAGATGAAAAATCACAATAATATATTAAAGTCTCTGTATAGCTTTTCCATAAAAGCAAAATATACTCAATGAGTACAAACACTAATATATATAAATATAATGAATTTAGTATCATAAGAACAAGTAAAATTAAATTGTAATGAAATTATAAGGAAATAAATGCTTCTGTTGTTTCGTGTAGAATGTTTGTAGAAGACAATTTATAAACTATAAAGGAAATACTTAGTCTGTTAAAAAGAAATCTGATACGAGTGCTGCTTTACTACTTCCTTTCAATTTCAACCCGAGAATGGCATTCATTTAATGGATAGGGCAAAGAGAGGACCGTAAATTAATTATTTAGTTGGTGGTAAGGCTCTGTTGCCGGAGACCCTCTAGGTAGATAACGTCACAGCCCCTATTGCAGCCGATAAACAGTAGTATGCAAACATTACTGTGTTCCAGTTTGAAAGGCGCTGCACCTAGTGAAATTATTGGGGTGACGAAATTTAACACCTTATGTCTCAAATCGACGAGCGCAGCATGGTGCTATGAATACCATCCTAACTAGCACTACGTTTTTATGGGCAGACATATCATCAGATGAGTGTCTTCTTCGTCTCGTCCCTTTATAGAAAAGAAAAAAAAATTACATTATTTGTATATAACATCACTGACTTTAAACAAACAAGTAAAACGTTTATTTAAGCAATAGCTTCCGTCAGGTAATAGTTTATCATTGACTTGAAGTTATTTTGAAATGTTTGAAGAATTATAAATGAAAGAATTTTAAATGTCCTTAAAATATCTGACCAGAATTATATCAGCACTTTCAAGCCAGTTCCAAGTTCCAATTAAAAGTTTCAGTAATCCGGTTAGAAAGGTATTGTGACATGAATTCGTTGAACTGAACGTTTCTTTCTGGAAACCACCTTCTGCGGTGCAACGTTAGTACGATGCATTCAGAAGCGGCTATAACTTAGTTTACAAACTAAATTCCCATGTATATAATAAAGTTAGTAGCTTTTTGTCTCCTTTATTCATTTTACATTATTCAAAAGCAATTATAAAATTTTATTCATGTTCATATGTATAATACCATTTATACACAAGAATCTCATGTATCAATAAAGTACAACATATTTCTGCTTACATCCCTAATTTTATAAAGTATGACTAAAGTGAGAAACATCATAAAGAAATTAATTCCTGCTACGTTGATGTTAGTAAATAAAGCAAATAACTTTATGACTTATTTTCATATGATTTTCTCTTACGTTTCATATTGTAAAATGATACAACAATTGTCAAAAGAATTTAGTCAGTATAAATAAAAAAATATGTACTGTGTATAAAAATTACATTTGTATAATTAATCCGCTGAGGATTTTTGTACTGTTCTTCCTAAAATACTGCAATAAAATTAAAGGACCTGTGAATCTAGGAACCCATGTAAAGTTAAGCAATTTCATGTAACACCTAATGGGTCAATTGTTTCGCTAGCCGAAACTCATGAGGATCGCAAGTAGGAATTTTTACAGTTCATCTTCATCATTTAACTTTATTGCATAATTTGCAATAAACTTAAAAGAATAATGATTATTTTGTTAATATTTATATCAGTCTATTAACCACACTATATTCCTCTTAATATTAATGTCACAGACAGGTTATTGTTGAAGTTGTAACTTTTATTTACGACTAAATAGACACTTCTTTAATGTGATCTGTTTACAGATCATATCAAATAGTAAACAAACTGATACTATCTTGTTAAATATAAGTAACAAAGTAAACGTTCCCTCCCATTCCTGTTGGGTGTTGCAGGTGTTGGATAACACAAACAGCACTTCAATTAAATGAGTTTCTCTAAAAGCAAAGTAATGAAAGGATTTCAAATCAGAGACAAAGGACCAAGTTTCATAAGTTTTTTCCAATAATAGAAATTTGAGAACGATTTAGAAAACGACTTTGTTTTTGTTGACATTTAAGTATTATTTTTTTAACATGAAAATCGTAAAAAAGAAATATATAAAATTATTTGATTGAGCACATAAAAGTTGAATACATAATCAAGCATTCTTTCTATGAGTATAAGTAGTATGAGTAAATAGATAAATTACATATATACATATATACATACAAACTTTGCCGTTCATTTTTAACATGATGCATGCAGAATATGACGATCATTACAATTAATGAACCCGAGAGTTAGTGAGAACAGTTATTGATAGCAAAAACAAATATTTTCTTAAGTAAACAATATCTTCTGTAGAGCGAACTAAGCTCTAGAAATTGAACGGTTTTGTTTTTACTTTAACATTTTCTGAATATTTCAACAGGAACAGGAACAATACCATAACAAAGACTACGGGCCATGTGTGCGGATATTATAACATAAATATTACTTTAAAGTTATAGTTTTTGTTGAATTCTTCTTCAATAAATATAATCGCTCTAGTTTAATTCTTTTAACATAACAATATTTATATATATATATATATATATTAAAAGCTGGCTACGGTCTACTTAAAATTTTATTACTTTTATTTTTCACTTAATTCCTTTGATCGTCAGCCGATAAACGTCCACTGCTGGATAAAGGCCTCCCCTAAAGATCTCCCCATCAATCAGTCCACAGTGAGTATGACTTCCAGTAGCGTCGGGCACTAGGTGCCGTCGTTTGTAGAGGTTCATATGGGAGTGTATTTGGTCCAATTCCCACCAAGCTCGTCCAATGCGAGTTGATGCAAGCCAATGCTGCTTTTGCTGATTACCAGGGTGCACCACGAACAGGTGAGGTTGACTTGGGCCCCTTGGATTGTTGTTCGGGACCCCTTACGTCCCTTAATTCATTTAGAGGTGTACAATAATATCAAGAACTGCATACATTGTCGTAATTTTACATTTTGCAACGTTTTCCGTGCAATCAAAACTCAAAAAGTCAATTACTTTGTCGGTCGCAACTCACGCAGGAAGCAAATTTATTTCATAGTCCGTAGACGTTAAAATATTTAAGTTACGAGAAGATAATTTGTTAGAGATACAGGTTGTATTTGAAATGAAACAAAGGAACTGAATAAATAATGAACTTAAATTTACTTCAATGTACCTTTCAGCTCATGGGAATCGACTTTCCTTTTCATGCTCACTATGTAAAGTTAAGGGACTTAATGAAATTTCTTTTATTTCATTGAAACATGTATGATGGCTTTTGGTTAGCTTGAACGTTGATAGTAATTGAATTTAACGCTGAGGAAGTTACCCGGCTCCGTATAAAATTCAATTAGGCCATAGAGAGTGCCTTCTTATTATAACTTCTCACTGTTTATACGGTAACGCAATGAAAATTTATTAATATAATACTTAGAAGCAAAACGAATAAATCTATGTCTTAAGGACAATGTGGAGGTATATTACACTTATATACGACTTAATACACAATCCAAAGTTCTGTTCTACGCAGAAATTATTACTATAGATCTTTCATAAATATTAACATCCGAGTTAATTAACTTTGAACATAATGTATTTAACTGAAGATCAGGCTATGCGGGGATCCTTTGAAAGAGGATCAAATTTTGAACTTCGGCAGATAAATGATATTTACTATACAAATACTTAATACAATAGGTATTTAATATATTTACTGAATCGAACATAAGTAGAGGACTAAATGTAATTATGAAAATTAGTAATGAATGTAAAACGGGTAAGTCCAACTGCTAATAGTTGATAGTTACAAGACAACACCCGGCACTGCCTAACTCAGCGATTACTACGGATGAGCTGCCTAAAAGACGGAAGTTATAGGTGGAGTGGTGACGGAACTTTGAACACATATTATATAATGGTGAAACATAAAATCGTCACATTTGATGTACATTCAGCTCGTTATATATACATTTAACTATAAGTAATAAAGAAGTAGATAAAACAATTATAACGGTGTTCGAAGATCAAGGATACACTCTAATTACAAAAACTTTCTTAAAGACGTATTCAAAAAGATATTCAAATAGCTAAGAATGAAACGAACAAACTTTTGTATGAAATATCACATTTTGTAATTACAATTGAATGGAGTGCAGCCCTTGTTTTACAATTAAATTGTCTTTGGGGTACGTTTTGTAAAGAATACTTACGAACACTTGTAAATTAATAAATACGGAGGATGTTATCTATATTTTTAAGAATTAATAACTTAACTACCGGAAGAAAAGTATAATTTATGAGAGTGAATAGCTCTATAACCACCTAGATTACCCACTATATTAAAAATAGTAAAAATGTCCACAGTTCAGATATTAACTTAAAATTTTTGTTATCGCCCCAGGCACCGGAAACTAGGCTAAGCTTATTCTGTGTCCACATTTTTTTCACATTGTTTCTAATTTTAAGTGAATTATGTAAGTTGAGAATAAATGTCTTTCAACCTAAACCTAAGATTTACTACAGTACCCTGAACAACACTCAAACTCCGAAATATCGTTAAATTTGACTTAGGACGAAATAAATCAGTGCAGTAGATATCCCCGTGACGGTTACTCTATTTAGATGGAGCCTATTGTCAGCAGTGAATATGTTGATGCTGTAAAGATGAAAAATATTATACGAATGATCCATACTTACACACATACACACGATAACAATATAGGACTACTATTTAAAAATTATTATAGCGGAGACAAAATTTAATTGAAACATTAATATGGATATCGAGTGCAACAATCGAATGGGAGAATTGCTTTGAAACATTAATTAACTGAAGTTATCCGATTTATAATTGATTCTCGGTTTCCATGCATCAATTCTGTATCTTCAATTAATCTTCTGCCATCTAATGACCTGAAGTAATTAATAACGGACATACTAATTCTCGTTATGCTGTTTCAATATAATCTTCTTCTTTTTGTCCTCGCCCGTCCTTCTATTGAAGTTTGACACCAATTCTGCGAATTGCTCTCTCACCGAATGGAATCGAGTCTAATATAATAGAGTAGACTGAATGCTATAATATACATAGACATACATAGAATGCAGTACGTTGATATGTTTTACTATCGGCGTATCGCTTTGTATACTCTACAAGTCTGACATCAATAGAGAATAAATAGGATTACAGGGAGGGAATAACTATTCAAAAATATTATTAATTTAATACTTTAGTGTTTCTAACGAGGAATATACCAAAATAATCCGATCCTCATAATCCAGATCAAGTCAAGAATATGATTCCGCGAACATTCCGATGCCATCGACTTGCATTAAATCCGTACGATTTTCACCAGATCTCCCTATCCGATGGTGATCTTTTGCAACTCTAATAAACCATAACCTAAATAAAATTTGAAGAGTATCTTATTAAATATCGATTGTTTTGGTAATCATATATAAATTTTACAAAACGATTGAACTGTAAAACGGAATCTTCCTTAGGGCGTAACAAAATCATTTAGAAGCATTAATATGTCCAAAAATATTCATTAAAATATTGACGGTATGACAAAAAAATACTTGTCGATTACCATGCTATTGCCTCCAAACTTGCATGCAACAAGTAGTTACTTAACTGGTATAACCTTCCTCCACACCTGCCGGCGGACAAACGGGCTGTGCTTATTTAGCAAAACGTCTGCCCCCAATACCTCTCACACAAACACCAACAGTCAAGCCGGGGGGATTATGAGGGTCGTATTGTCGTTACTTTAAATTAAGACAATTGCTTAGTGATTTATCTGCTCTTTTCCGGGAATTAAGCAATTAAGCGATTAAATAGTGACGAAAAGTCATTCACCAAGTACTCTTCGCTTCGCCCAAGTATTTAGAGTAGTTAAGTAGAACAGTTTAATAATCATTACAGCAATTATTGTTTTTCTTTATTATCTTCAAGAAATAATTAATATAATAATTGGATGACAATTTCATAATTTGAAGTGACAATGAGCCCGTAGGAAGAAAAGCCTGCTCGTCCAGAATACTCTGCAAAACACCACATTCTTATAATTTTTTACCATGTAAAATGAGCAAAATATCTTCACCTATGTGGAGGCCCCAAGCGTTCGGAACCGATTGCTTATTCAGGCAATTAAACTTCCTCTGCGTATCGCTAAGTTAAATATCAGAAAGAGCCGTTGTCGATGGAAGAAATTTGCAAAATGAACATATTCAGCCATAACAGTAAATTTAGGTTACTTTGATAAATTTTAGATAAAACATTTTTGTGAATCGTTTTAGGTGACAGTGGATCAGGAGAAGCCAGAGTTTAATCTAGCAGCTCTTCGAACACATATAATTTTCGATCACATGTACAATCGCACAGAGATGGACTGAAGTAGCTATGGAGGAGTTTGGAGAGAAATTATGGATACTAAGATACATTAAAAGATTCTTCTTCTTCTTCTTAAGGTGCCTCTCCGACTGGCGGAGGTAGGTGATTAAAAGATCGCTAGAATTAAATGGAGCGGTAAGGAATGGACGGAAACAAGATTTTATCCGACCCAACTGTCAACTTTATCTGCACGCATTGGTTGTTCTCATTGGATATCTGACCAAGGCGGTTCCTTTATTGATCTCCGTGTTGCCCCCTACTAGACTACGGACAAGGCACTGGCGACTGATAAGTGGCGAAATAACCATACACCCTATTGCGCAACCAATAATGATGTAGATGAGCCTACAAGCAGCCTTGAAATCTAAATAACTTCACAAAAGTCTGCTGCAGAAGGCCACTGCATAATTTTATTCCATAGTAGTTAATTTAATATTAAGAGATTGCTGGAATGGACAAGAAGATCCCTCAGTGACGGCCACGTATCTATAGAGACTGCCTCGGCAGGCCTCCCACAAGGTGGATCTGGTGAAAATTTTTGGAATCTGCAAAATGAGGGCAGTGCAGGCCCAATCGATGTTGAACTACTCGAGTAAAACTTAAGCTCAGGAGTGGACGTCTTTTTATTAACGTAAAATCCATATTATAACTAATATTTTGGGCCAAATTTCCTGTTACTATTACGTTACGTAACTATACATGTAATAATTATTGATTAATCATTGCTTTATTCAATTATTATTTTTTTTATCTATTTTTTTGGGTGGGGACTTTTATTCCTTAGGGATACGTCAAATTAAATTAATAATCATCAGTTACAACCTAAAACTTTTAAATTAGGTTCTTTGGAAGCCGTGACAGTAGATAATAAGGCGTCATACTTATATTTTTATTTAATCTTAAAATAAAATTTATTTATAAAAATTACGTATAAAGCACATAAATAAGTACCTCACTTCAATACTTATCCGACAAGGTATAAGAAAGTATATAAAATTGATAAAATTTTGAAAAAAAAAAAATTTTTTTTGCTAAAACTGACGGCGACGGTTCCTGATACAAGCACGAAGCCTTTTGCTTAAGTCAGCTCGAGTGACTCGCCACGTGAGCTGTCCTCTTATTTTATCAGCAGCGAGGATGATGCGTGACTTTAAATCTTCTAAGGAGTTAATTAGTGTTGTGTACACTGAAGATTTCATGTGACCACATAAGTAATAATCGCATCGTGTTAAATCAGAACACCTTGCGGGTTACGGTGTTGGTCCACCTCGGACACTGCATCGCTGAGGGAAGAGTGTCTAACCATTGTCTTACTCCGAGACGAAAATGGGCAGAACAACCGTCATGCTGGAACACCATTTCTCTTCTTGTTTCCAATGGTGTATCCTCCAAATAATTAAAAAATGATTTCAAAGAAAATCTTATTACATCTCCCCATTTAAATAATTGGGCAAAAAGACAGCATATCAAGTAAGCATGAATTATGCCCTTCCACACTTCTTTTTTCCTCTCTGTTCTTCTCCAATCACGTGGGGAGTTTCACCTCGCAGAGCCCAATAATGTCTGTTATGAAAATTTGTTATGCCGTATCTGTCAAACTTTGATTGATCAGTCCGCAAAATTTTGAAGAGTGAGAATTATTATTTTTTAAGTCTGCATGCAGCATAAAACAGCAGAAGTCGAACATCCTTGCAGGGTCTCCTTCCTCCAGGGCTTGGACCAGTGTGTAATGGTAGGACTATATAGCCTTCCCGTATGCACAGTAAACCACACTTGCCATTGTGTTCAACCCAGCAATCTTGCCACGACTCTGATTGACGTAGTCGGGTCTATAACAAAATGGTTTATGATTCCCTCGTCCTCTTCAGTACCGTAGATGCGTGGTCAGCCTGCGTCACGTCGCCTCTGTTGAACGCTGCCAGTTTCCCTGACGAGTTGATACGCCGCAGCAAACACTCTATGACTTAGTAGGTGACCATTTGGACAACGTAGCTGATATTCTCTTCGTGCCTGTAAAGAATTTCCATCATTAAGTCCATAAATAATGTCAGCGCAATCGTCATTACTATAATTAGCAATTGAAAAGTAAATTTATTTGATATGGAAAAGAAAAACTATTCAGAATTAAGAAGACAACGATAATGTACCTCCTCCCACGGAACTAGTTAACATTTTAACTGTCGTACTGTCTCGTTACCTAAAAAGTGTTTTTTTTCTCTAAAGTTTAGAAACTTTATGTACATTCTTATACCTTGTCGGATAAGTATTGAAGTAAGGTACTTATTTATGTGCTTTATACTATAAAAATATAAGTATGACGCCTTATTATCTACTGTCACGGCTTCCAAAGATCCTAATTTAAAAGTTTTAGGTTCTAACTGATGATTATTAATTTAATTTAATAAAACAATAGTTATTACATTAAAATCTGTGTAGAAATAAGTAAGAAATAAAATCATCGAATTTTTCCTAGATACTCGGGAATTTTTTTGAGAAATATTTAAACAATGAATAACTCCAGAGTCATTGTGTCTGTATGGTGTATTGCATACATAGATAGATAGGACACGAGTTATACTTTAGCCCCTACACATCTTTTACATATATTACCTTTCACCCTGTATATAGAGATCGTACAAGCAACCTATTCATTACTAAATCCGATGTGTAACCTCGAGCACTAACAGGCCCGAACTGCCTTTGATGCGAAGACGCGTCATTAAACCTCCTTTGTAGCAAGTGTCCGGCGACAGGCAAACTGCCTACTGCATATTGTACTACAATGAGCGGTTAACCTTGTCCAGTTGCTAGTGCAGTTATGTTAAATACTTCGTAACAACTCAGCATTATATTACTTATTCGTGTAGCTCACAAAGATCTATTCTTTTACTATTAATTCATCGCGATGAATAACATACGTTTTAATTAAATAAAAGTGAATGCGCTGAGATATCGCTGAAATAAAAATTCAACTCGCAGGTGTTTGAAACCTCTATACAGATAAATAAATTTCTACTGTTTATAACATTCAAATAAGATAGTTAAAATTTAACTTAATTCATACGAATCATTACATTACAATTATTTCATAAACAAGCTAAGTAACTTTTCCATTCAGGGGAAAACTAGATAAAAAGGACAGGGTAATTGTGGTGTGTATATTTATTACGCTACAAAATCAATTTTAACCTTCACTTTAACAAGTCATTTGTATACACTTCAAATGAAAAATAAGTTTCAATTATTGTTTATACAAAACCTAGTCTTTAGTACTTAGTAGTATCGAGAAGAGTTTAATATATGCAATACCTAGTTTTCTTAGAGCAGGTTTAAATTAACTTAACTATTATAGTAATAGCATTACATTAACTTAGACTATGTAAAGTTGTGTCAAGACCCTCTCACAATAGGTGAGGCAGTCGATGCTTAAATACTTCAACATACTCTCAGTGTATCTACGTAACGTGGTGTATTAGTGCATTATTTTAATTATATTTATAATTTTCTTATATTAAACAATATACTTATTCTCCTTATCAGTCGGATACCGGCTACTACTGAACAAAGGCCTCCTGATCCTCATTGAGGGGGAATTGAGCCTTAGTGGAGCAACGCTGGCCCAGTGCGGGTTATTGGGTGATGCTTATTTATGTTCATAATATTGATATTGATATATATATATACAGGTAAAACTCGCCACCTTCTCTCACAATAGTTGAATCACGTCAGTTAATCCACCATTCTTATATATATATAACGGTGATCCAATTTGCCGCTCAGCTGTACCTAGTGTTAGATTTTTCATAATGTTACTTGTGGTAGCCGTTTGTTGTCGTAGTATACCTAGATAGGTCATCACCACAGGAAATGTTTGTGCTTTGAAACTTGAACTTTTATATTCCAGTTTGAACGACATTTTAGATAATTAAATAACGGGGAACTAAGATTTAAGTCTCTGGGCGTCGCGAATAGTTTGATGCAGTGTTTCTCGTTTGTTATAAGTAGAGGTGTCACCATCAGTGGACCCACTACGTAGCGCCGCTACGCCGAGTGAAGAGAAACATTTTTGAAATCTTTATATGCTGTCGACTAATAAGTTGTATAAACATTATTAATGTAAACATTGTATATGTTATATAAAGTATGTGTTGCTTGGTTTTTGCTTTTGGACTATTATGTTATATAAAAAAGTGTGGAAACTTACAGAGCATTCACCTGATGGTAAGCGATACGCCTGTCCATAACAATAGGGTACTAGTCAGGGATCTGTACATTCAAACAAAGTATAAAAAGCATCTTGTCGACTCGTTCAATATTTTGTATATGTTTCAATTTTATTATATTCCTGTATATATTTTCATACAGCCTCATTTAACATATACTAATTATTAAAGCACATCATTAGATTAGTTTGTAATTAATCTTCACCAACAAAGATCGACTAGCAGTCATTCTACAAGTATAACCTAGACTAATACTAAATTTTATCATTTCGTTCATTTGTATGTTCGTTTATTTTCTCATTAAAATAAGCTAGTTTAGACATACGTAAAGTTCTAATTAACTCTCTTACTGCGATCAAAATGGGTGGCCATTAATTAAGGAAGTTAGATCGCGGCGAGTTAACTGCGAATTGTCCGGTAGGAGCCTAGCTAACTAAATACACGTACTGTGACTTAGTAATTGACCATTTCCATGATTTTTATTAACAAACTCTTCATATTTACAGAAACGTAGAAAACATAAGAGAAATTTGAATTTATGTTCCGGTATTTTCAAAGTATGTGACGTAAGTTGCATGTTATTGTTATTAAGATTATTTTAAAGGTGATAATGTTTGGGAAATGATTTTAATGTATTGAAAACCAGAATACAACAATGGTAGACAACCGTCTCCCAAGTAGTTTCTCTCATAGAAGGACACAGAACAATCTTAATAGATAATTTTTAATTTTTGACTTCAGAAATACCTTAAATATGTATATACAATGCTATTTAGCTCTTTGCCAATTCTCTCTGTTAACTTTCATATGCATATTTCTTAAAAATTACTGATAATATTTATACAACCGTGCTCTTTCATGGGTGGAGTTGGAACTAAGTGTGGACTACGTGCATACTTAGTTGCAACCTATTCGATCTAATTGTTTATACAAACGACTCGCTATAGACAGGGAACGACTCGTTCTCAAATAGATAAACACTGTAATAAAAGTTTATAACTTCAAAACGAAAAAAAAAGTATCCAAGTTAAAGTATAAAATGTAAGTAATATAAAATTCCTTTAATATTTCTCTTTGGTAGGACGTCGTTTATGTAATTAAAGAGGTAACTTGATATTACTGTAGATATACCATTTTTGTCTTTAGACTTCATTGTCTTTACAAAATTTGATCCTTTCTACAACCCTAATTAGAAGGTGTCAAAGGTTTATATTTAAAACTTTTGTCTACATTCATAAATTAGCAAAAATCTTTAATTGTTTAAATTATACGAATAATACTTTAAGAAAATATACTTACTTTTGGTTACTGTTTTTCTATTAAAGTACTTATAGATATATTGACATTAAGTAATCCATGGCAGCAGAACGGTTTCTAACTTTATCCAGAAACTGGACTTAGGTAAAGTAACCTATTTTATTGATTTATCTAATTATAAATGAATTGTGTTTGCGAAAGCCCAGAATCGGTGAGTATTCTGTATCATATAACCCTGACATTAGCTAAGCTTCATATGTATTACATACCTTTAATGGTAATCCTAAGCATAGTTTTTATTAACAAACTTTATTTTTAGACTATAACCATTTTAGGGATTTCCCGATTTAGTGATCAGTTTCTTTTGACTAGCAGTCTCTATTATTCTCCATTTGTTGTTATTGTTATCTAAGAATAGTTATTCTTGAGCAAAAATCTTATATCTATATAAATATCTTTAGCAGAAAAAGTTTAAATTATCAGACGTAAGTTACTTTAACATTCAAAATTGGGGATGTTAACCGCCGTGTAGCAGTAGTCTTAGATGAATATTATATTGGTACGATATATCTTATGTACAGTTAAAAGACTTTTTAATACATATTATCTTACCATATGTTATCAACATAGAAAACATCCTTTCGCATGTCTTAAGATAATATCTTGAATCGAAAAAAAAAACTATTACATAATCTTTTGTCTTCAGTTGCACAGCGTGAAGTCCTACTAGTCGTAGTGTAGTCCACTGTTTATAATAATGTTAAATAATAAATAACATACGTATAACATACAAATATACTAATGTAAATAAAATATTAATTATACAATGTCATCAGCACAGAAGCAGCGGACGGTTTTAATGTAGCATAGTATCATTCTGAAAGCTTGTACTGTCTAGGCCAAAGCTCTGGTCTACGAGAATCTGCAGGGCTTTAGATTGTGCTAGAGTACCGTCTAAAGGGCGCTATGCCGGGTAACCTCCACGTGTGTCTGTCTGTTGGTGCTCCCTTTGGGATGAACAACAGTCAGGCCGGTGCGTCCTGGGCGCCGGGCGGCAGCGATTTTGCCGTCTGGCGGTGAATAACCCGGCGAGAAGGGTCTTCATGCGTGTCTCTCTGACCAGCAGATGGCACAGTGGTGAGGCGACGGCGGGCTCGGTGTTCCCTAACTCGGTCGCCAAGTAGGCAGGGAAGATCCAGTATCGACTTCGCTACCGTCTCAAATCTCGTAAACCCTACGTACGTGTCGTGGATCACGTCTCGCGGCGTCTTAGGGAACGAGGGTCTTGGCTTAACCGTCCAGGCCGCGAGGAAGTTATTAACCTCTTAAAAAACACCCGAATCCCAAACGTTGGCTCACCGCAAAGGGATGCATGGCTGATGGGAAGTTCAGTCGCTAGCGATGTCCTCCGTCAGGACACCAGCCGACCTCTTGAAAGGTTTTTTTTTATTTTTTTAAGCATTTCCCCCTTGCGTATTTTAGATCAGGGCCTATCTATTCAAATCACTTATCATCCAATTTGTAATTGTACATTTTCCTACATACTCTTCTTACATACTTCTTATCTGCCTTAACATACTTATCATTCATACTTTTGTTCTCACTCATACTCCATCCCAATTCCTTCTTCCATATCTCCCGCTCGTCAAGACCGCCGCCGCTTTATGTCCTGTAACAATCATGCCTTTTGTCATCTGTTGTCTTCTGTTCTTTCTGCTTTCCTTTTTTCTTCTGCTTCCTCATTATTGTTATTGTTATCCGTTTTATTTTTATTTCCAATTTTATTTATTTTTACAGCTTTACTTTTATTATATTTCATTTCTTTACTTAACTTTTACATTTACATTTAACCAATTCTATTCTAGTTTTACTTATTTATTTACTTATTCACTAACTCAACTATTTCTCTTTATGACATCAGCTACTATGATTTTACAAAAATCCAGGAATTTTTGGCGACTTACGTCTTCACTCATCAGAGAGGCAATGGCTTCCTTGGTGAGCTGCCTGTTTAGCTCCACCTCCAAATCCATTCTTCTTCTCCCATACAAGGGACAGGAAGTGATGATGTGTTCTACCGTCTGGTCCACCGCTGGGTCACAGAGGCACGCGGGATTCTCCTTGAGCTTCAACCTGTGGAAGTAATCGGAAAACTCCCCGTGCCTAGTGAGCATCTGGACCAAGACGGTGTCGAGCTCCAATCGGCGAAGGGACCGGTATGCCTCGCCGACTTCGAATCATTTCTGGGTGAGCTGGAAACCCTCGTTGGGCAGACCCTACCTTGCCCTATCCTAGTTATCGAGGATCTCAATGCTAAATCAACAGCTTGGGGTTCCCGGTCGACTGATACATGCGGTAAAGTCTTAGAGGAATGGGCGGCGATCTCTGGCTTAACAATATTAAATCAAGGCTCAATCAATAGATGCGTGCGTAAGCAAGGAGGATCTATCGTCGATGTTACCTTCGCATCTCCGGCCGTCGCAGGTCGTGTGCTTGGATGGAAAGTGCTGGAGGGAATTGAAACATTGTCAGATCATCGATACATTCGGTTTAACATCTCTGACTAGACAATCTCGAGTGCTTGCCATCCAGGAAATAGATATATCCCTCTATCAACCTCAAGATGGGCAGTGAAAAAACTGAATAGAGAGGCATTAATACTGGCCTCTATCGTACAGAGATGGCTTTCCTCACCTTCTGGATCAATAGAAGTGGAAAAAGAGGTATGTTGGTTGAAGGAAGCCATGATGCCAATATGTGATGCAAGTATGCCTCGGGCCAAACCTTTTTCTCCAAAACGGCAAGTGTATTGGTGGTTTCGTGAGATTGCAAACATACGACGCGAGTGCGTCATGGTGAGACGTCAATATATACGACATCGCAGAAGATCCTCCAGAAATGTACGAATAGAGGAAGTACTGTATGGAAAATACAGGAATTGTTTGAAGGCTTTAAAGGATGCTATAAACGAAGCTAAAGCACGTTCTAGAGAGGAGCTATTAGAATCACTGAACAATGATCCCTGGGGACGACCGTATAAATTAGTGAGGAATAAAACCCGTCCCAGGATACCACCTCTTACGATGAGTCTTGAGCCACGGTTTCTAAATAAAGTGTTAAACACATTGTTCCCAAGCCCAAGCCAACAAACTCTGCCAGCAATAGCTCCACTAGGCACGAATCCCGAAATGGACACTGAGGTGCCGCAAACATCAGAGATGGAGCTCCGAGAGGGCATAATCAAAATGCGGGCTAAAAAGAGAGCTCCTGGTCCTGATGGCGTACTTGGTTGTGCCTGGATTGAAGTCTTTGGGAAGCCGACTCCGCCGACTGTTTGATATTTGTTTAGAAACAGGTCGGTTTCCTACGCAATGGAAGACGGGCAGCTTAATCCTAATAAGAAAGGAGGGACGCCCCGTGGGTTCACCTTCCGCCTACCGCCCAATGTGCTACTCGATGAGATTGAGTAACTATTTGAAAGAGTGATTGCTGGTCGCCTCATAGAACATCTTAGTAGAGTGGGTTCTAACTTGTCAGATTCTCAATATAGCTTTCGACTGGGTCGTTCCACCATCGATGCCATAAAAAAGGTCAAGGCTCATTCGGATGAAGCATTGTCGCAGGGTAAGGTGCTCCTAGCGGTCTCTCTTGACATCGCTAATGCTTTTAACACTCTTCCTTGGACGTGTATAAGGGAGGCGGTGAAGTATCATTGTGTGCCTCTTTATCTGTGCCGAATTATTAATGAGTACCTCTCCGAAAGATACGTGTCGTACCGCGGGCACCAAGGCGGATTACTACGCAGGAAAATAGGATGCGGTGTTCCGCAGGGTTCAGTATTAGGTCCAATCCTGTGGAATACTGGCTACGATTACGTCCTGCGAGGCAAAATCACTGCGGGCGTGAACATCATCTGCTATGCGGATGACACACTAGTCATAGCCCAGGGTGATACTTATTTGGAAGCTTCACATCAGATTACCACGTCGGTGGCACAGGTTGTAGATAAAATTAGTTCGTTGGGACTTAAGGTGGCATTGGACAAGTCCGAGGCCATTTGCTTCCACAGACCTCGGAAAGCGCCGCCGCGAGGAACCCATATTGTTGTCGGCAATACCAACATCAGGGTTGAGTCCAATATGAGGTACCTTGGGCTCACTCTTGATAGCCGTTGGAACTTCCGTGAGCATTTCTCGCGCCTAACTCCTCGATTAATGGGAGTAGTTGCGGCCTTGAAGCGCCTGTTACCTAATCTCGGAGGACCCGAGTCAAGTACCCGTTGCCTCTATTTGGGGGTAGTGGGTTCTATGGCGCTATATGGAGCACCTGTATGGGCGCAAGCCTTGACGGAACAGACTATAGCGGTCCTTAGAAGACTGCAAAGAGCGATGGCCGTCGGGATAATACGAGGTTACTGCACTATCTCACATGAGGCTGCATGCGTACTAGCAGGATCTGTCCCATGGGATTTAGAGGCGGAGTTCCTTGCAGCCATGTATGAATGGCGCATGGAATTACAAACCCGGGGTGAGCAGCTCCCACCGAGGGAATGGGGTTTACGGAGGTTTCACGCTCGAAGACTACTGCTCGAACGATGGCATGATAGACTGGCCCATCCCAGGGCAGGTAGTAAAATTATTGACGCCGTGCGTCCAGTTTTAACAAATTGGATTAACAGGCGTCATGGCGCACTGACGTTCCGACTGGTGCAGGTGCTAACGGTGCATGCATGTTTCGGAAAGTACTTGCACCGTATAAGAAGAGAGCCCACGGCCATATGCCACCATTGCGGTAGCGATGAGGATTCGGCGCAGCATACCTTAAAGGTATGTCTGAGTTGGACGGGGCTGCGTCGAGACCTCGTCGCTATTGTTGGCAACGACCTTTCTCTTCCCGCTTTCGTGAAAGCAATGGTGGAAAGCGAGGAGTCATGGAACGCCTGTGTTGCTTTTTTTGAAAAAGTTATATCGCAGAAAGAGGCTGCGGAGCGGGTGACAAAAAGTGCCTCTAACCTCGCCATCCGTAGACAGAGACCCGGTCGTCGGAGGTGAAGGGATCATGCCCTTCTCCAATCCCCCTAATAAAGGCTTAAGTGGTGGATACAGGGAAATCCGCCACGCAGTAATGCAAGCCTCGAGAGGACGCAAGTACTTTCCGCTTAGAACCACTGTATCTTTGGTTTCCATAAGACAACCCATGTTATGTTGGGGCATTAGTAAGCCGACGTTGCCGGGACTGCGGTAGTGTGAGAAAGTGTTCCCGCAGTCTCGGCGAAAAGCACACCGAGGAAACCGTGGGGTTCTAGCATAACTTTTTCGTTGCCCCCGCAACGAGAAAGTATCCATGCA